>ML398131.1:3723-64923 GCA_005239525.1 Nicotiana knightiana
TATTTGCATCCATTTAGCTCGGTTTCCATCTCCAATTCACCTACACATGAAATAGACTCTATTATGCACATAAAAAGTGTATTTTTATCATTAATGCACATAAAATGTAGGGCATATAACATGTTAAACCATGAATTCTAGCCTCGCATCAACTACATACAGACTATCAGATGGGACTGCAGATGCATGAGCACATCAGCAATCCTGCGGCCGCTTTGCATGATTACGGCCGGCGATTTGTAGAGGTGGCTGCCCGGACAATGCAGCGAGCCCGAGAGGATCAGCGCTTGGGACACAAGCCTGATTATGTAGAGCTAGGGCAGTACTAGCGAGGCAGGGGTGTCGCACGAGGTGGTGGTTCCTGACGAGGTGGTGGTGCCCGACGAGGTAGGGGTGATAGATGAGGTGGTGGGAGGAGAGGAGGTGATCCCACCAAGGGGGCGTTAAGGCCCCTGCTGATGATGTTGTTGTTGACCTGTTGGGTGGCCTACATGAGACGGACATGCCGTCATACAGCCTTGGGATGCATCTCACTCCAGGGACTTCGCAGGTGACCCCGCCAGGTCCATTATTGATCACAAGCACGGACCTTGCTGGAGTGGATTGGGATACATACTTCCCAGGCCCATCTACCCTTGTTGAGGATTGGCCGACCCGAGATTTGCATAGTGGGCGCCGCTGAGTTATGGCTCATCATCACAGGCGCAGGTATGGTTTTATTAGTATTGAATTTAAATTTATTTTTATTCTTCTCCATTATTTTCCATAACTTTATTAATTTCCTTTTTAAGGCTTCATCGCCGCCTGTTACGAAGGCCCCTTTGTGCGAGGTTGACATGGCTGCGACAGATGATTACATTCAGGAGCCCGATGAGACCGTGGTAAGACAATTTAAATTCTTGTGAATTAATATGTATTTTCCTATACTGAGCTGACTAATCTTTTCTAGGTTTCTACTGATGATCATCCTGCAGCGCATCCGACTATAAAGGGGCGACTTGATGATGATGATCCATATAGCGTACCCGGGCGGGATGGGATACGCCTCCGGCCAGCGGCTGCGTTGAAGCACACCGAATGTGGGACACATTGAATTTCTTTCCTTTTTTTTGTATTCATCATGCATTTTTTGCCGCACTCGCACCTTGGTACATAAGGACGTTCAGCCATTTGTGACAGCGTTAAAAAAACCTCGCTTTTCTTGAAAGATTTGCTATTAGTTATTGTTGAGCGCAGAAAAAGTTGTTTTGTACCCGTCAGAATGAGCTCGTTATTTATAGGCCAGGCAACACACATAACGTAGTATTTAACCGCGCTATATATGCACATAACGTAGTATATAACCGCGATATGCTTTGCGTGTTAAAGATTATGACGGGTAAGAAACAATTTTTTGTTAGTTGGGCAGCTTTTTCAGTTCGACAAGACAACACACATAACATAATATTTAACCGCGCTATACACATAACGTAGTATTTAACCGCACTATATATACATATAACATAGTATATAACCGCCATATACTTTGCGTGTTAAAGATTCTGACGGGTACGAAACAACTTTTTGTCAGTTGGGCAGCTTTTTCAGTTCGACAAGACAACCCCTAAACAAATTTTTACTATAATTTTTTTAATTATCATTTAAAAACTGAAGAAGAGTTCAACTCATAATTAACAAATATAATTTTATTTAATAAATCTTGCAACATAAACAAAACAACTAATTATTACAATATAAACTCATTTATAGTTGGGCACACTAGAAGAACACCCATCACGAGCTTGATTACTATTGCTACCCAAACCAGCCGAAGGACATTTTCGACGGTCGTGTCCTTTTTGCGAGCATATACCACATTTGTGCGCATAAACGGTATCACTAACATCCATTTGGTTCCGTATACGCGTTCTTTTCTGCACCTGTATTCGACGCAAATAGGACTTGTTACACACCATTTTAAATGGTTCCGGCGGCTAATAATGCTCAACACCCACTGGCTGCATCTGCCCACTATAGGTGTTTAGGTACTTGGCAACACTATATTGTTGATCAACGCAGTTGGTTATACCTAAATCAACACGTTGAAAGAACTTGATGGCATGTGAGCAAGACATGTGGTGGATGGATCGTTCCCCACAAGAGCATAACCTTGTAGATTCATTTACAATATGTACATTATTCCCCCGATTTTGATGGATAGCAGTGCGAACTTCAAAAACACTTCTTTCGTTATCATACTGCAAAAATGAATGCCAATGTGCTCGACGCCTGTATTTCTCAAATCTCTTCATCTGCACTGGCATAAATTCAACACCCTTTTCCATCAATGATGTTGCAGCTGCAGACATTTCAACAAACCTCTACGCCATCTGCTTGAACGACATCCGCACCATGGCAGTGACAGGAAATCATCTTGCCGACTTCAATAACCCGCTGAAAGACTCCGACACGTTTGTAGTCAGAATTCCCCATCGTCTGCCACCATCCGCATGCAAAGTCCACTTTTCAGGGTGATGTCGTAGTAACCAACGATAGGCCGCATCATCTTCTTGCCTGATAGATTCCATGTGCCTCTGGAATTTATGTTAGTGGTGTCTGTTGCTGCCATCCACATCAAATCATGTAGATCCATGTTGGGATATGCCTTCTGGAAATTGTCCTTAAAAGGCCTCACACAGTAACGATGGTATGCATAAGGTTCTTGCCATGCAGGCAAGTTCTCCATATAACTTAAGATACCACCGTGCCAATCAGATATTAAACAAATACCGAAACGTTGTTTGACAATTTGCTAACAGCATCCACGTCTCTTGGCTTTCATTGACACAAACAGAAAAACTAGAGGAAATATTTGTCCATTAGCATCTACTGCAACGGCTATCAACAGCTTGATATCGTACTTTCTATAATAGACATGAGTGCCGTCTATGGATATTACGGGCCGGCAATGCGAAAAACCATCAATTGCTGGTTTAAACGCCCAGAACACATAATTGAATATATATTCTGCTTTTCTCGGACTCCGCTCAAGCTTCCATTCTGCAACCATCCCGGGGTTAAAGTGTTGCAATGCGGCCATGTACTTGGGTAAAGCTGCAAATGACTTATCCCAGTTACCATAGGCAATTTCAAACGCTAGTTTGCGACCGAGATATGCCTTTCTTTTGGTAATGGTATGGCCATATTCCTGATGGATTGATGTAATGCACTCTTTGATTTTATACCTTATGGACGCTTCAAGATGTGGAATAAGGACAAGAGAAATAAGTCAATATCCAAGTTGAAGTGATTCTCGTTGAATGTGTCCATTTCACATGTGTAGTTGGGAATGTATTTACCCACTTTCCACAGATGTAACGACCCGACCAGTCGTTTTGAGCCCTAGCATGGCGTTCAGCGGTTTGAAGTTGCGAGCAGCTCCATTTTTGGTATTATGACCCGTGGGCGTGGTCGGAATTGAATTTCGAGAAGTTTAGAGTTGATTTGGAAATAAAATTCTCATTTCAGAAGCCTTAGGTTGGAAGAATCAACTAAGATTGGAACTTTGAGTAAACGACCTCAGAATCAGGATTTGAGGATTCCTGCAGGTTCGTATGATGATTTTGGACTTGGGCGTATATCCGGATCGGGTTTTGGATAACCCGAGAGCGTTTCGGCGTATATTATGGAAGTTAGCATTTTAGAAGAATTTCATAGATTTGGGCTTGAAGTGAATTTTAGTGTTATTGATGTTTATTTGGGATTTTGAGTCTGGGAATAGCTTCGCATGGTGATTCTATAGTTGGGATCGCGATCGGAAGTGAATTCGGAGGTCCGGAGGTCATTTTGAAGTCCCTTGGCTATAAAAATAGGAATTTGAAGGTTTTTGGAGAAATCCGACCGGAAGTGGAAACTTTGATATCGGGGTCGGAATGTGATTCCGAAAGTTGGCTGTAATGTCGAGTATGACTTGTGTGCAAAATTAGAGCTCAATCAGACGTGATTTGATAGGTTTCGGCATCGGATGTAGAAGTTGGCAATTTCTAAGTTCATAAAGTTGGTATTTGAGTGCGATTCGTGGTTTCGATGTTGTTTGATGTGATTTGAGGCCTCGGGCAAGTCCGCATTTCGTTTTGGAACAGGTTGGTATAATTGGACGAGGTCTTGGGGGCCTCGGGTGGATTCCGGGTGGTTAACGGATCAATATTTGAAGTTGAAGAAAGCTGAAGGTTGATGTCATCTGGTGTGACCGCACCTGCGAGGATTTGGCCGCAGGTGCGAAGGATGGATGGTCTGGGAGAGCAGGTGCAATGGGATTTCTGCACCTACGAAGACGCAGATGCGGACAGTGGAGCGCACGTGCGATTTTGGGCTGGAGTTGAGGCAGCCGCAGGTGCGGGAGATTGTTCGCACATGCGAGCGCAGGTGCGGAGGTAGGACCGCAGGTGTGGAATCGAGGCTGGGCAGAATGTTTTTTTAACCGTGAATTATTGGCCATTTCTTCATTTCTTCTTTGGCTTAGGCGATCTTGGAAGGCTTCAAGGAGAGGATTTCTTCATGCAATGTCAAGGTAAGTAACTTCTTCATGCTTCTAAGTTAAATACAAGATTATATGCATGGATTAGGCATGGAAATTGATTGGAAATTTGGAGAATCTTAAAGAAACCTAGAAAAAAGGGAAATTGGATTTTTAGCCACGAATTGAGCATGAATATTTGAGTAAATTGTATATTTGAGTTAGTAAGGCTACAGGTAGAATATATCTTTGAGAAATTTTGGATTTTCGGACGCGTGGGCCCGAGGACATTTTGGTCATTTCACTAAGCGGGGTTGGAAAATTATATAATTTGGAATTGTTGCAAATATTAGAGTATATTTTCATTGGGTTGTCGTTGTTTGGATAGTTTTGGGGCGTTGTACGTCCGTTCGGAGTCATCGGAAAGGCTTGGAAGCCAGTTATGGAATTTCGGAGCGAGGTAAGTCTCATTTCTAACTTTGTAAGGGGGAATTGTCCCCATAGGTGAATCAATTAGATATATGCTATTATCTTCGGGGGCTACGTACGCACGAGGTGACGGGAGTCCGTGCGTAGCTACTATTATGCTTTGTCCGGGTAGTCTAAGACTAGCATGCCTTATGTGTTGTACCTGTAATCCTGCTTGTAATACTAAACTGCTAATATAATCGAAATCGTAATTGAATATCTGAAGAAGACTAGAATTCATTTTCTTAATGATCTAGAAAGAGAATTTATTCCTCCGTGGATAATTGTGTACCTGATAGGGTTGTATTACGGAAATATCATTAAATTTGGCAAATGAGTTTCAAAACAAAGATTTAGGAGCTATATTTCATGTCCCTTTAAAAAGAATTTTACCACTTTCCTAAGAAAATGACTTTCTTGATAAAATAGGGACTTATTGTGTGGACATGTGTAACTTTGGGTGCCTGAGTCGCATGTATGATTCGCGAGCAGGATGACCCTGTATTTGTGTATATTCATATGAGCACCTGAGTCGTAGGTATGATTCTCGAGCAGGCCAGCGTTAGTATTTTATGTATAACCGCGTGCATGATCGATTCGCGAGCGGGGCAGATAGATGCATCTATGGTTCGGGTCGTTCGACCCTCGACAGTGCACAGTTTATGTTTATGTTGGTTCGGGCCGTCGACCCTCGGCATTGCTTGCACATGATATTTACTGCGTATTTGCTGTGATTTATACATGTTTATCGGCCTAAGGAAGTTTTAATGGCCAGTTATGAGGAAGGAGAATTTATGTGTAAAATGTGAAATAAGTATGATGTTTCTTATCCCGGATTATGATTTAAATTGTCAACTGAAATGACGAAGACTTAAAGTGTTAAATGTGAACGGAGTTGAAAACTGTTTATTCCTGAACTTAATAAATTGCCTATGATAATCATGCTTAGTGTCACACTTGAATATTCTAAATTGACTTTTAGCAAGTGTCTAATTTGACCTCTCGTCACTACCTCTCTAAGGTTAGGCGGGCGACTTACTCAGTACACGTTGTTATTGTACTCATGCTACACTTGCTGTGTATTTTATTGCACAGGTACTTTCGTAGCAATGTGCAGGATTCGGAGACTTAGGCGAGCTGCATCATCCGGAGGCGATCCGCATCTGACGGAGTCTCCCTCGTACTATATTTATTTTCATTTTAAATTCCCTTGTCCAATTTGTATTTCTGACAGGCTTTGTGATGATTGTATAAATTCTTAGAAATTGCTCATGCACTTGTGACACCGGGTTCTGGAATGTGTTGGGATATATTTGCTAAAGTGTAATATTTAAACTATTATTTTACTTAACAGATTTTTATTTAGTTAATATGTAATAAAGTGCAAGAAAATGTTTTTCATAAATGTGTAAACTGGAAATTTATTTCGATTAATTAATGATTTGGCTTGCCTAACAATGAGCCATCACGACCTTAGAGATTTTGGGTCGTGACAACAGACCTGTCTTCTTCTTGCTCGCACGCAACATCCAGTGACATGGCCAAAACCACCTGCGACAAACAACCTTGTATACATCCGGACTTGACTCCCATACCTGCATCTCACGACACTATTTTACGTTGTTCATTTTACAAGCCCTGCTTAGGCGCGCTTTATCAAGAAAGAGCATTCTCTTTGCCAGCACCGCTGGTCTAGACTCATCCCACATTGCTGTCCGAATTTCATCAAAATCCCTTGTGAGAGCTTCCACATCCGGCATGCTTGGCAAGTTATCAACGTAAGGAATCTCCCTTGAATGAAACGGCACTCGGGACTCGTACACTCTTTGTCTAGGAGTGTGGAGCATACTCCCTCGTCAACAGGTCCTTCATTCTCATCCTCCTCATCACCATCCTCACAAGGGAAGGGTGTCTCGTCTCTGGATTCCTCGGCATTGTTGTCGTAATTATTGTTCTCTTCCTCACTTTGTGCATCTGCCAGATACCGATTTAATACGTCGTCTTCGGGCAATTGAGTGAGGACAGGTGGTTCAACTTTCTCGTTTTCACTTAACAACCAACAAAATAATAAGCTACCGAAATTAATAAATACTTTCCATATAGCTGTATCACTTCACTTACAAGTCGTAATGTGATGAAATTCCATGATGGACATCTTCATGTAGGTGATGACTCCCGGATGGACCACCATGATCCAACACACCAACTAGGCATATTCCAACTATGCATGGTTTCATAACTTGTAAAATTCATATCCGGCCGATATCCCCTGTGGAATATATGAGAGTTAATACAAATTCAATACAACAAAAATATACATCGTAACACAAAAGAAAATTGAAGTTTACCACTCGTCTTGTGAATTATGTAAAGCAGGAGAGAAATTATTTCCTCGCTGCTCATTCGCCGGCGGTGATAAGTTTAAATCAAGGCAAATTCATTCATCCGGAACCTGTCCGGCAAAAACTGCTCCAGAATAACCACCCGTTGACTGGGGGTTATCCCTACTATGCGCAACCTCATTGTTGGGAACGTCTTCGACCTTGACGTACATATCCAACATTTTGATTACAAGAAATTCCCGGTATTCATCCGGAGTCCTTAGAAAATCCCTCAAATTTTTTCATCATCGTCGATGTTAAACTCCGAGTAAAAAGTAACCCTTTGCGGAGTGACGGAATACGGATATCTTCTGGTTACTTTAAGTTTCACCGAATGTTTCCTCACACTCATTTTTTTGCATAACAACGATACCAATGTATTGTAATCCATTGTAAGTGGCAGTTTAAAATGACACTGTGGAGATAAACTGTACCTCATAGAGTTATTCTCCATCACAACCTCACTCCCCCAATATAATGAAACTATTATTCTTCGCTCTTCAGACATTATGAAAAAATATTTGAGAATTTAACAAGAAGCAAAGTTTGAACGGGAGTTAGAATATTTGTTGAATGGATTTTCATAAAATCCTAACTCCTTTAAATAAGAAAATGGCTTGAAATGTTTTATGTATAGCGCGGTTATTTCATGCGCTATATAGGTATAGCGCAGTTATTTTAGGCGTTATACCTTTCCGTCAGGTGGTGTTAGCATAGCGCGGAACCAACATGCGATTTATATGTATAACGCGGTAATAAACCGCGCTATACCTTAATGGCTATAACACCGTTAATGTGTAGCGCGGTTTATTACCGCGTTATACATAGTTTGGTCCCTCTCTTTTTTACACCTATTAACGTCACACTTGTCCAAAAACCCAATAACTGGGTTCCGGACTCCTTTATATATTAGAGGAGTCCTACTCTAGATACATTTCCATAAAAGGTAAAAAATCTCTAAATTTGCTAATTGCCGGTTCCTTGCTGATATACGCCGAGATTCATGCCGTAATATCCGTCCGGTCGCGGATATTTTGGTCTTCCGTTTGTTATTTTCGAGCTCGCTCGAGGCTAAGGTCGATACCGAACTCAACGTTCCTCGAAGGCAGGTCTTCCGGCCTCAGTTCTAGCTTGGTGAGACTTGAGGTCAACCTCCAATCTGAGGTCGCCACGTTCTAAGCTAAATCTACCAAGTTGTAGTCGAGCTTGACTTCGACCGTATGCAGTGTTTCCCAAGCTTATATCCTTAAATTTACCTTCCAAATTCAACATAACTTCATATATTAAGTTCAAAAGTTTTGAAGTTCACCTCTAGTTGAGTCCAACTTCCTCCCAAAGATCCGAAGTTGTGGTTTTAAGTTTAGAGCTTTGAACTTTAGATTTTGGTGTCTAGAATTGCCTTTGGCGGAGCTTAACTTTAGACCTGATGATATGAAGTTTCTCGTGCTAAATTTAGCGGTAATTTTGTCCGGATTTATTTATTTATTACAAAACAACTTAATTTAGAATAGTGTTTAAAAATTGGCCATGCCTGAAATGGTGCTATCACAAGTGGCTATCTGGTGCATTTCTACTGAAATTTATTTCCACAGAGGGCACAGTAAAAAGCCCAACAACAATGGGCTTCAAATTGGTAGGAACAACATCAGTAGCCACTTGTGATGGCACTATTTAAGATATAATTAATTTTTAAAAACTATTTTAAAATCTAGTCAGGGTTGACAAACTTCAGACCTACGTTACTGTTGCTCCCCCTCCACTTCTCCTTTGCAGCACTTACATCTGAAGTTGCTTGAGTAGTATAAAGATGTGATCTAAGTTTGTCCAACTACTTAAGATATTGGATCACATTAAAAACTCATATTATTAAATGCTAACCAATATCTTACGAAGCATTATGTTATTCTTGAGATGATTTCTTATTTTTTTCTATTATATAGAAAAGGAAAGATGGTCGACCAAGGGCATATATGCCATTTCAAAAAAACACTTACTTTGTTTGTAATTCTTAAATGCTAACTATTATTGATACACATGGGATGATGTTGTTCGTGTGAACTTTCACCAATTAACTGATTGTTCCCACTGTTGAAACTCTTGTGAAATCAATTTGGATGTATTCAAGAATAGTTTACAAATATATTGGTAAGTTTCTTATTCTAGAAAATTTGTTAATATAGATGACACTTGTAACTTTAATGTATTCTCTTGTAAAATATTCAAATAGAAAAATAATACCATTGAAATTAAATTTTCAATGTGATGTTTATGTTTGATGTAGATGTTAAAAATGAGTATTATAGCATGTAGTCTTTTATGTTAATTGGAGCAATTTAAACAGATTATAATTTATAGTTTAATTTTAAGTAAATTATTAAAATAAACAATTATAAATTGTGATCCTCAATATTATTCTCTATCCATGATTAAATGGATATAACAAGGATCAATTTATTTATCAAAAAACTAATTGAGCCTCGACAAACAATTATTTTAAGAAAATAATGTTGGGCCCATATACGAGTCTTTCCTCATCTAGTCTATTATATAGAAAAGGAAAGATGGTCGACCAAGGGAATATATGTCATTTCAAAAGAATTCCTACATTGTTTGCAATTCTTGAATGCAAACTATAATCGATACACATGGGACCCACATTCTCATAACTACAATCTCCTTTAAATCTTACTCCATGTTGATTAGACTACTTTTATGGAGAGTACTGCATGCAAATAATCTTTGAAACGTTCATTTTTCTCAGTTGGTAAAGTTATTAATTTTGGTTTTGTCAACTAGAAGTTTTCACAGAGAAAGTAGACTTAATTTTTTAAATAATAGTGCAACAAAAGGAGATATTGATAAATATTTATAAGATTTTCGTATTTACCAATACTAATTTAAAGTAATTTAAAAATTAAAATTAAAAGGTTTTCATCTATCCACACTAGTTGAAGGCGATTTCAAACTAGAAAAGTTCATATTCATAAGTAATTTTAAAACTTTAGTTTATTAAATCTCAAAAGTTAATTTAAGTGATGGATTTGTTCATACTGTATTAGGGGGCTATCTCTTATATGCTTAATTGATGTAAAAATTTAATCTACATGGTTTGAACTCATTTTTCCCTGATAAGTTTTCAACTATCAATAGAATATCCTAAACATTATTTTTTATAATTTTTATATTGTTTCATTATGAAAATTAACATATGATAAATCTATAGAAAACTAAAAATATTTCTCTTATCTCCTTAATTAACAAAAAAATTAAAATCCCTATAATAATTTATATAGACTTCTATCAAATGTTTGATATTTTATCACCAGTTAGCATCATTTTAAACAAGTTATAATAAAATATAATTTGAACTACTATATTGAATTACTACAATTTATATCGTGTTAATATTTGTTTAGTGCATTTAGTTCTCTTTGTTTGAAGTAGTAAATTACCTCTTTAGGGGTGCGAGTCCCCTTGAAAGTTCTCTTTATTTACTGTACTAAAAATTTCTCTTGATTTTGTTGTATACAAGAAATGAAGTAAAATCAATAGTTAATTTTTTTTCATCTTTTATCGTATTTTTAACGGATGATGTTGTTCATGTTAACTTTCATCAAGTAGCTGATTGTTCCCACTGTTGAAACTCTTGTGAAACCAATTTGGATGTATTCAAAAATAGTTTACAGATAGATTGTAAGCTTCTTATTTTAGAAAATTTGTTAATATAGATGACACTTGTAGCTTTAATGTATTCTCTTGTAAAATATTCAAATAGGAGAATAATACCATTGAAATTAAAATTTTAATTTGATGTTTATGTTTGCTATGAACGTTAAAAATGAGTATTATAGCACATAGTCTTTTTATGTTAATTGGAGCAATTTAAACAGATTATAATTTATAGTTTAAGTTTAAGTAAATTATTAAAATAAACTAATTATAAATTGTGATCTCCAATATCATTCTTTATCCGTAATTAAATAGATATAACAAGGATCAATTTATTTATTAAAAAATTAATTAAGTCTCAACAAATAATAATTTTAAGACTACAATATTGGATCCGTATACGGACCTTTCCTCGTCTAGTATTAAAACAAGTGGTGATAATACATAAGAACTAACTGATGAGCAGATTTTACTCATGTTTAAATGCCTAAATTAGTGGGTCATTGTAATCGGTGCATATTCAGATTTAAAAAGTTTCACTTCTAAAAAAAAGGCAGTCATCAATACGAAGATCCAGCATATGCGCGGGTCCCGGAAAGAGCTGAATCACAAGAGTCTATTATATGTAGTATAACATATATTTCTGCAAGAAATTGTTTTCACATTTCGAAACCATGATCACCTGGTCAAATGACAGTAATTTTACCGGTTACTCTAAAGCTCCCCATCCAAAAAGTTTCACTCCTAGTGTTTTTTTGAATTTTTTTGATTGCCTCCTCTTTCTATAGTAAAATATAAAATATAATAAAATAAAATTTTGCAGTAAACATAAAAGAAATTGTGTCGTGAAATTTGAAGTTAGGCTTTCATAGAAAGAAACACATTTTAATTGAACTTCAGACTTGTTAGTTTCAAATTGGAAACTTCAGGCCTCCTGCGACTTCAATTTTAGACCTGCACAATTGAACTTCATTTTGAGGCGTATAAATTTTTAAAAAACTTTACAAATTTGGCTATTCTTTAAATATGGGTCCTAAAAACCGCTATTTTGTGCACCCAACATGTTATAAATTGGACAATGTTACCGTAAAAATAGCATGAGCTAGCCAGTTTTTGGACTGGTCATTCAAAAATAGCCAGCGGTTTGTGAATACATTAAACAATAGCCACTATTTTGCTGCAACACGAAAAGTTCCAGCATAATATACTGGAGATCGGTGCACTTTTGTATGAACTTACAACATATTATGCTGGAACTCCAACACGAGTAAAGTTCTAGCAGAATACACTGGAGATTGGAGCACTTGTATATGAACTTCCAGCATATTATGCTGGACCGGTATATTATACTGGAACTCTAGTATATTATGCTGAAAGTACTGGAGTTCCAGTATACTTATGTTGGAACTCCAGTATAATATATTGTAGTTCCAATATAAGTATACTGAAATTCCACTATATTATGCTGGAGTATTTTTCGAATTTTGAGTAATGTTTTTGTATACGGTTAAAATCGACCATACCGGATTTTATAGGCTCGGGAGTGTATCTCGAGAATGAGCCAGTATTGAAGTAAGCTCGGGCTCGGAGAGCACGAAGATTAAGGGATCGAGATTGGGTTAAATTGATGCCTAAGTAACAGAATCACGATATATCCGCAATCGACCACCAATAACGGCGAGAATCTCGGAACTGGCAGAACCATAAACGGTTATTGATATCAATCATGTATTTTACTTCTGAAATTAGAGTTATACTTTTATTTAGGATTTCTCTACTATATAAAGAGGAACCATGTTCATGTGTAAGGGATTATCTGATACAAATTATCACTTACGCAATTACTGAGAAATACAAAGCATCCTGCTCTTTAACCCGTTCTTAACTATTTACTGTTCATATTGTTCGTGTTGTTCATATTGTTCTTATTATTCTTGTGGCACTTAATGATCGATCCGACATTATTCCAAGCCGAGGTTGATAATTCACGAACATCACTGGTTTGATATATTACAATCATTTAATTCTTTTATTTATTCAGCTATTTATTAATTGACATTGAATTAGATCATGTATCCTTATAACCACATTACAAGTTTAATTGTTACTCGTATTTCGAGATAAACAGTTTAGCGCCCACCGTGGGACTAAGGATAATAGTGATTATCCAGTGCTAATCCTGATATAACACACTATTTTACACTTGTTTCTTGTCAAGAATTTTATTTTTAGGTTAGGATCATGTCAAACTCACAAAACACAGCTACACATGGCGACAACGGTCCGGACTTCAAGGAGAAAACGAGAATGTTATCGCCCCAGGAATCGAGGTGCCACAGGATGACCTCGGAGGAGCCGCCGCCCGTCAACCCGGTTGATGTCAGTTCTCATGTTGCCTTGAATGCGGATTTGGGTGCAGACCCCGAGGGAAGAGTACGCAGAGAGGGTCGAACTGACGGTCGAGGAACGCAGGGCAGGTGAGACGAAGGTGTCAGTCTCCAAGTTATATTTGAAATGTTGCAAGCCCAACAAAACGTCATTGCTCAGTTGCAAAATCAGCACAGGGCCTCGAATAGGATCGAACAAGGGGTTACTCGTCGTACCAAGCCAGTGCCTGAAAGATCGGGTGATAATAATTCGACAACCGACCCTGCTATAATGAGGATGCTCGAGGATCTTACTAAGATAATAGAATCGGGAGAAAAGAAAATCGAGGCCAACGACAAGAAGGTGGAAACGTATAATTCTCGAGTCGACCAAATACCGGGGGCACCACCGATCTTAAAGGGAATGGACTCTAAGAAGTTTGTGCAAAAACCATTCCCTACGAGTGCGGCTCTGAAGCCCATCCCAAAGAAGTTCTGAATGCCCGACATACCTAAATACAATGGGACTTCGGACCCCAATGAACACGTTATTTCTTATACGTGCGTTATAAAAAGTAATGATTTGGAAGATGATGAAATCGAGTCAGTATTGCTGAAAAAGTTCAGAGAAACCCTGTCTAAGGGAGTTATGATTTGGTATCACAACTTGCCACCGAACTCTATCAATTTGTTCGCCTGTTGGTAGACTCATTTTTAAAGGCACACGCTGGTGCTATAAAAGTTGCAACGAGAAAATCATACCTCTTCAAGGTGAAGCAAAGGGATAACGAGATGCTAAGAGAGTTTGTATATCGATTCCAAATGGAACGTGTGGAATTACCACCAGTTACTAACGATTGGGATGTCCAAGCCTTCACCTAAGGATTAAACGAGCGGAGTTCGATCGCATCGTGCTAGTTGAAGCAGAATTTAGTAGAGTATCTGGCTGTGTCTTAGGCAGATGTTCACAACCGATATCAGTCGAAGATTAGGGTCGAGGATCACCAACTGGGATCCCCCTCATGTTCAGTACATCGAAACCAGTCGACAGGCTAAAATCAAAGAGATGTTGATAAAGAATCGAGGCTAAATAAAGAAAGGTATCAACCATATGTTTCAGACAGAAGGAATAACCATCCGAGACGCAATTCCGCCCGAAATGACCGAAGGGGTGACCGAGGGTAGAATTCTCGGGGTCTGATGAGTAAAACTGGTTTCGACAAATATGCAGATCCCACAAAATCACCCCTATTATCGGAGTACAATTTCAGTGTCGATGCATCGGAGATTGTATTGGCTATCGGAAGGATCAAAGACACCAAATGGCCCAGGGCTATACAAACCGATCCCTCTCAAAGGAACCCAAACTTAATGGTAAGTATCATAGCACCCATGGTCATAGGACCGAAGACTGCAGACAGTTGAGAGAGGAGGTATCTCGATTATTCAACGAGGTCCACCTTCGAGAGTTCCTCAGTGATCGAGCCAAAAATCACTTCAGGGAGAGAGACACCAACAGAAAGAACAATCAAGAAGAACCTCAACATGTTATTCACATGATCGTCGGCGGGGGCGAGATCCCACAAGGGCCTATGTTCAAACGTACCAGAGTATCGATCACAAGAGAGAAACGGACTCGAGACTATGTGCCTGACGGTACTCTATCATTCAATGACGAAGAAGCAGAAGGTATCTCTCAGCCGCACAACGACGCCCTGGTAATTTCTATTTTGTTAAATAAAATTCAAGTTAAACGTGTTCCAGTGGATCCAGGTAGTTCTGCAAACATAATCAGATCAAGGCTCGTTTGCTAGACCAGATTGTACCTGCATCTCGAGTTCTAAACGGCTTCAACATGGCTAGTGAAAAAATGAAGAAGGAAATAATATTGCCAGTGAATGTGGCCGGGACCATCCAAGACACAAAATTTCACGTTATCGAAGGTGACATGAGGTATAATGCACTGCTCGGAAGGCCCTAGATCCACAACATGAGGGCAGTACCATCGACCCTTTACCAAATGATGAAGTTCCCAACAGTGGATGGTGTGAAAACAGTTTATAGGGAACAACACGCTGCAAAGGAAATGTTTAGAGTTGATGAGGTGACGCTGATATCACCACCGTCGACCTTAGAAAAGTCGAGCATCAAAGATAAGCAAGCGGCCAAATAGCATATACCGTCCCCAGCCTCGACCGAATCGGACAAACAGGTAATTGAAGAAAAAGAAGAGGATTTTCTCACTCCTCGAACTTTCGTCGTTCCAAAAGAATTGGATGCAACCAAGTCAACGATCGAGGAGTTAGAACAGGTGATACTGATCGAGTGTTTACCTAAACGAAAGGTATATCTGGGAACGGGGTTGACCCCCGAACTCAGGAAAAAACTCATTCAATTTCTTATTGATAACATGGATTGCTTTGCATGGTCCCATTTAGACATGACAGGAATTCCACCAGAGATAACGACTCACCAGCTAAGCCTGGATCCCAAGTTCAGACCGGTAAAGAAAAAGAGAAGGCCTCAATCCGAGGTAAAATACGCCTTCATAAAGAAGGAGGTAACCAAACTTCTTAAAATAGGATCCATTGGGGAAGTAAAATACCCCGAATGGTTAACTAACGTATTCGTGGTCCCCAAAAAGGGGAACGGACTTAGAATGTGTGTAGATTATAAGGACTTGAATAAAGCATGTCCAAAAGACTATTTTCCCTTGCCTAACATCGATCGAATGATTGATGCCACGACCGGCCACGAGATACTTACCTTTCTCGACGCCTATTCTGGGTACAATTAAATCCAGATGGACCCAATTGACCAGGAAAAAGCTTCTTTTATCACTAAATATGGAACTTATTGTTACAATGTAATGCCCTTCGAGCTAAAAAATGTGGGAGCTACATATCAACGCCTAGATAGTTTTTTATTACCTACTTATCTTACATTTACATTTATTGTCCGAAAATTTATGAGGCTGAAGTTATTTTATTGATGTACAAATATTGTGGACAGTCTGAAGTAACATTTACAACTTACTTGTTTTACCACCTACTTATCTTTTTACATTGAATTTCTCTGAACGTAAAACAGTAAAACAGATGAAAAGTTACTTTTACATTTATTGATAATAAATTGATTAGGTGCACTCTTTGGCTATATTAATAATCTCTTCACTTGAAAAATTTCATAGTTATCCTTAGACTTCTATCATATTTCTTTAAATTTATATTCATCCTTAGTCTTTCATCTTTTTTTAAAAGAAAGAATGTATGTTGCAAGTGGAAGTAGGAAGCTTTAAATGGAAGAAATTTTGTAGAAGTGGGATAGTTTGAAGTCTGATTGGAACAATAACGTACCAATGTGTAACCTTATGCAAAAGTGGGATCAAATAAAGGCTGATTGGGAAAGAATCAGACCAAAGTTTATTGTCGATGAATTATTCCAGCACAGGATTAACCTTGAATGTAGTTGTCAATGTTATCCAAGCTCAGTTGAGAAGGTTGTCCAGCAGAAGAAAAGAATGTGTCATGTCTCCTATTTTCTAGTCATGGAGATATTCATTCCCCTGGGAGATCTTCGAACCTTAGATGACTCTCCATCAATAGCACCTACTCCTCTTCATTCCCCTATGTCTGATGTCTATAATTTTCTAGTCATGTCTGATGTAAAAAACCCTAACTACATCATAATGACATATATTGGTTTATACCACAAATAGCAAAAGCTTCCATCTTGTGAAACAATAGTAAAGTTTCCATACCGGGAGTGATCAAAATATGTTCGTCCATAGTAAAGTTTTGTCAGAAACAACATTTGTGTAGCAAAAAGGGGGATATAGCTTTTCTGGTAAACTAGAATNATAAGTTTTTACAAAAAGCTCATGACGACAAAACTATAGAATATAGGGACAAAACTTCAGCTAGTATGAAGTTTATTATATGTAATCAGTAAATCACTGTACCAGATATACAAAGCAGAAGTGATTATGCTATAGGGAAAACATGTTGAAAGTAAATCCTGAAGTTAATAAATATACTCACAATCATTTTGCAAGCCAAGTCCATCTTCTTAGTCATCTCTTCTTCTGCCCATATTGATACTTTGTAAAAAGTTTCATTTGTTTTTTTCCTCCGTTCGTAAAACCACTCTCCCAACTTTTCTTGGATGTAATCTAACATTCTTAAAATAGGCATTTCTCTCGCTTTTAGTAACACGGAATTCATTGATTCTACAATGTTTGTTGTCAGCATATCATAACGTCGCCGTGGGAACCACGATCGAGCCCATCTTTCTGGAGGCTCTTCCATTATGTAATTATATATTTTCTTGTCAACACTTTTGAGTTGGGACATTAACTTATTAAAATCTTCACGTTTGTATGACCTTGCAGCGCTTTGAAAAAGATTTATTACCATGGCTTTTGCATGTCTTTGCTTTAAATTTTTCTCAAAGTGATAGAGGCAGATACCATGGTGAGCTTCAGGATAAACTTTTCTAATCCCATTTGCAATCGACTGGTTTCTATCTGACAAGAAAACCAGATGTTCAAAGAACAGATAGGTAAATCAATGGAATTTTTATATTGACGATATGTTAGTTCCCTGTGCATAGAGGACCATTTGACTCATTTGCAAGAGACATTCAAAATCTTGAGGAAATACGACATGAAGCTTAACCCTGAAAAGTGCTTTCGGAGTCGGATCGGGAAAACTCCTCGGCCTCATGGTATCGAATCGGGGAATCGAGATCAACCCCGATAAGATCAAGTCCATCGAGGGCATCACCATCGTGGACAGCGTAAAAGCCGTTCAGAGACTAACTGGACGAATAACTGCCCTAGGCCGGTTCATTTCGAGGTCATCAGATCGAAGACACATGTTCTTTTCCTTACTCAAAAAGAAAAATGATTTTACATGGACCCCAGAATGCCAACAAGCATTGGAGGAATTGAAACGATACCTATCGAGCCCACCTTTGCTCCACACCCCAAAGGCAGATGAGAAGTTATACCTATACTTGGCGGTGTCCGAGGTAGCGGTAAGTGGTGTATTAGTTCGAGAAGAACAAGGTATGCAGTTTCCAATTTATTACGTGAGTCGAACCTTAGGAGACGCTGAAACTAGGTACTTGCACTTAGAAAAATTGGCACTTGCATTAATAAGCGCACCTAGAAAATTAAAGCCATATTTTAGTGTCATCCTATATGTGTTATCACCAGTTATCCACTTCAAAATGTTTTGAACAAGCCTGAATTATCGGGTCGATTAGCCAAATGGGCCGTCGAACTTGGTGGGTACGATATCGAATATCAACCCCGAACAGCCATCAAGTCTCAAATTTTGGACTTCGTGGCCGATTTTTCGCCAACCCTCGTACCCCAAGTGGAAAAGGAACTTCTACTTAAATCAGGTACATTATCAGGGGTATGGACCCTCTTCACGGATGGAGCCTCAAATATGAAAGGTTCTGGGCTCGACATTGTTTTAAAACCGCCTACGGGCAATGCTATTAGACAATCAATTAAAACTGCCAAACTGACTAACAACGAGGCCGAGTATGAGGCTATGATTGCAGGTCTCGAACTAGCTAAGAGCTTGGGATCCGAAGTCATCGAAGCTAAGTGCGACTCCCTACTGGTAGTTAGCCAGGTAAACATAACCTTCGAAGTTCGAAAGGACAAGATACGAAGGTACTTAGACAAATTGCAGGTACCTTGAACCTCTTCAAAGAGTGGACTCTACAACATATACATCGAGAACAAAATATTGAGGCCGATGCGCTTGCCAACTTAGGGTCATCGGTCGGCGAAGATGAGATCAGCTCGGGGGCTGTCGTCCAACTCTTAAAATCTGTAATCGAGGAAGGACATGCAGAAATTAACTCTACAAGCTTAACCTGGGATTGGAGAAACAAATACATCGAATACTTGAAGAATTGGAAGTTACCATCGGATCCCAAAGAATCGAGGACCTTACGAACTAAAGCCGCTCGATTCACATTAGACGAAGACGGAACGTTATACATGAGGACGTTCGATGGTCTATTAGCAGTATGCTTGGGACCGGGAGATACTAACTATGTTTTGCGAGAAATCCCTGAAGGCACTTGTGGAAACCATTCTGGCACCGAGTCACTAGTTCGAAAGGTCATCAGAGCAGGATACTATTGGGATAGCATGGAAAAAGACTCTAAGGAGTTCGTTCGAAGATGCGACAAATGTCAAAGGTTTGAACCAATGATTCACCAGCCCGGTAAACAGCTTCATTCGATCCTATCCCAATGGCCATTCATGAAATGGGGAATGGACATCGTCGGTCCTCTACCATCGGCCCCAGGTAAAGCTAAATTCATATTATTTATGACTGACTATTTCTCTAAATGGGTTGAAGCACAAGCCTTCGAAAAAGTTAGAGAAAAAGAAGTGATCGACTTCATATGGGATCACATCACATGTCAATTCGGGATACCCCCAGAAATAGTATGAGATAATGGCAAGCAGTTCGTCGGCAGCAAAATAATGAAATTCCTCGAAAACCATAAAGAGGATACCATCGGCGCCATATCACCCTAGTGGAAACGGACATGCCGAATCAACGAATAAGACTATCATCCAAAACTTGAAGAAAAGGCTAAACGAAGACAAAGGGAAGTGGAGAGAAAAACTGCCCGAGTTTCTATGGGCCTATCGAACGACATCAAAGTCGAGTACCGGAGCAACTCCGTTTTCCTTAGTATATGTCTCCGAGGCCTTAATACCGATAGAAGTCGGGGAGCCCAATGCCAGGTTTCGACATGCAACAGAGGAATAGAACCACGAGGCCATAAATACCAGTCTCGAATTGCTGGATGAAAGACGAGAAGCGACACTCGTTCGAATGGCCGTACAAAAGCAACGAATCGAGAGATATTACAACAGAAGAACCAATCTTCGACACTTCAAAGTCGGGGACTTAGTCTTAAGAAAAGTCACCACCAATACTCGAGACCCTAATGAAGGGAAACTCGATCCTAACTGGGAAGGACCATATCAAATCCTCGACATAGTCGGGAAAGGATCTTATAAGCTCAGAACAATGAACGGCGAGCCATTGTCGAATAACTGGAACATATCACTCCTCAAGCGGTACTATTGCTAAGGTATGATTTTTTCCTTTTTTCATTTACTAACATATTGCAGGTATCCGATCCAAGAAATCGAGACCTCAGATTTTAAAGTACGCGTTGCACTCTTTTTCCCTTAGACCGGTTTTTTTCCCAAATGGGTTTTCCCGGCGAGGTTCTTAACGAGGCAACAACTATATGCTATCTGAGGATAATTCAACAGTATCCAAGGCTTCTTTGCAATCAACCTCGAATACTGGGGGGCATCACCCTCGTATGTTATGTATCAATGGGTCTCGATAGGAAGAATTCTGTAATGGGCCAAACAGTCGAATGAACAGTGTCCATATGATTAGCCAAGTCCCGACAAGAAAACATCTACGCATGTATGAATAATACAAAGAAACACTCTCTTTTCTCGAACATCTCATGTTTGAAGTAGAATTTCTATTATACGAAGTCATGCACTTATGATTTTAATTTATTGAACAAAACTAACATTTGTGAAAAATGGCTAAAGGGCCAAGTACAAGCATACCTCGAAAACTCGGGGACTACCTACTTGATCTATCTAAGTTCAAAATCATAAAACCTTAAAGAGGCACCCCTCGATATATAGGCCAAGGCCATCACACTCGGGGGCTAACATTTCGAACAAGTTCAAAATGTTATCAGGAAACGAGTCCAAGAGACATACTCGAAGGCTACGACCCTATTAAAGACTACGGTCATATAAAAGGTTACGGCCGAAATAATGCGGCTCAGAGACGTTCGAATTCCGTCATAAACTAAAGGCCTTCAAATACTTTAAAAAATTGGTTAAATAAGGCTACCCTCGACAAAGAAAATATAAAGGGCTTCAACAAAATCAGTCCTCGAGTAATCTAAAGGCTTCGATAATATCAGCCTTCGAAAAAACCTCAAGAGGTATCAAAATATCTTAACACAAACGAGTTAAGAAAAAAAACTGGGTCGTTGAACCCTCAAACCCAATGGGTACAAAAAACACATGCTAAGGCATAAAGAAAATTTCACTAAGTCTTTTAGCCGAAAAGAGAAAAATGATAACCGTTTTTAGGGGACAAATTGGCCCAACCTAAAGAGCCTAAGGGCCAATATAAAAGAGCCTAAGGGCCGATCTAATAAGTCTAAGGGCCAATACACTTAGAGTTCGAGACCTAGCTCTCACTCGATTCGACCCCAAGGGTTCAGTTATTCCGAGCACAAATAGACGATAACTACATATTCACTTAAAGGGTATATCAGTGAGCTCGAAATACTTAACAACCCTATGATGGAAACCTAAGGGTTCACTTAATCCTAAAACTCAAGATTCATTCGAACCTCGTTATTAAAAGATAACTTGTCGGTCAATTCGATCGAGGCACTGCCGAGATAAGGTCTCGAATGAGTTTCAAACTCGGAGACTTGCCCTCGTAAAAATAAAAGGCCCAAGGGTTTATTTCGATCACGAGTTGAACTAAAGCAATGAGAATTTTTCAACAAAGGCAAATAAACATACAAAGGCATGAAAGAAAAACTTATGAAGGCATTAAAGGGAAATTTTCCATTATATCAAAAAATATATACAAGGGGCCAATCAGAGCCTTACAAAAAAGAAGAAGTTACAATCTAATTATGATCGGGGCTAGCCCCCTCAAGATCGGTTTCCTCCCGAACGGCTTCTCCGGGGCAACTTCTCCGGAGTCCTCGTCTCCCTCACCTTCGGACCCGCTAATAGAGCCTTCATCATCGGAGAGCAAGGCTGCGGCCTCATCCTCCAAATCTTTCGCCTTCTTGATATCAGCAGATAGGTCGAAACCACGAGCATGCATCTCTTCGAGAGCCTTTCTCTGAGACTGCTGCCTAGCATGAGCGAGAGCACATGATAATCTAATCTCAACAGAAGTAGAGATCTCATGTGCCCGAATATTGGCAGCCTCGGCATCGGCTCGATAAGAGGCCACTAGCGCTTCCGATTCAGCTTTAGATTTTGCAAGTTCAGCCTCAACCTCCTCGATCCTTCGGGCTCGAGCCATACTTCCCCCTTTACACTCTAGAGCTGGCGCTCAACTGAAGTTAATAATGCTCGAAGTGCGTCCTTCTCTGAGGCAAGACGCTCCATGTGCTGTCTCCACCCTAGAGTTTCAGCCTCCCTCATCTTGGCCTCTTCTCGAAGCTGCAGCACCAGTTCGCCCTTCTGCTGAAACTGCAAAACCGAAGGGTTCATCGCCAAATTTGAACTAAAATTTTACAAAGTTTCAAGAAATTACGTTACCTTCTCGATGAGCTCGGTCTGATCTTGACGAACTCTTGTAATTTCAACTCTATAGGCCGCAGTATCCTCCTCCTTTCGAACATAAAGGAGTTCAGGTCATCCCTCTCCTCTACGAGCTTCTTGAGCTTGGCTTCACATCGGGTCAGCTCCGCCCGAGATTTGAAAGATGCCTCTCGATGAAGCACCATAGCCTGCATATGAAGGAAGGAGTTAGTCTTGAAAAGATACAAACTAGATGCATGAATGATTAAGAAGGAAAAATACTTACCTGTCATAAGAAACGCTGAGCTTCGTTGAAAATGGACGACGCCTCTGGCTGGGGACCGTCCTCGATCCCGGTGAAGCATTATCGAAATATG
This sequence comes from Nicotiana knightiana, assembly GCA_005239525.1. Taxonomy (NCBI): domain Eukaryota; kingdom Viridiplantae; phylum Streptophyta; class Magnoliopsida; order Solanales; family Solanaceae; genus Nicotiana; species Nicotiana knightiana. Next base: position 26,841 of record ML398131.1, read on the forward strand.
TCGTTCCCTTCAAGGGCCAGCTACGCAACAGGGGTTCTCATAGCCCGAGCATCTCGGAATTGCCCTTCGAAAAAGGAAGGGCCGAGCGGCGAATCATCTATATTTATTGGCCCAAGAAAATCGCTTGGGGCACTCTCCTCTCTTCGAAGGGCCTCGGAGTTAGACCCTTCGAGAACATCCGTCGATCTTTTGACGCAGCAAGGAGCGCTATTACCGCCCGATGGCTCGGGGACTCCGCTTGGATCTCCCTCCGAGATCCCCCTAATCCGAGATTGAGTCGACTTGTCCACCACCGGCTCGGCAACCTCGGGAGCTGCAATGCTTCCCCCCTCCAGAACTACCAACAAGCAGTCCTCATCACTTTGTGCCGCCTCGTCCTCCTCCCGAAGTTTTTGAGCCACGTCGGCAGGTAAAGCGGTAGGGTCGATCCTCGATTTTCTAGCCCTACTCTTCCTGGGCTTCGGGGAACCAGGGGATGAGGCCCTTCGCCTCTTCTTCTCTTTGGGTGGATGTGGAACCCCCTATTCGCCAGGCGAAGGTGGCCTCATGATTACATTATCTCCAAGGTCTACATGTAAAGAAGACTAAGTTAAAAAAAGAAAGAAAAACAAAGAATGGTATTCATGCAGAAAGACATAAACACATGGACGGAGGGACTTACCATGGTTCTTAGCTTCCCACCGACCCCTGGCCAAGTCTCGCCAGCAACGCTAGGAATGTGAAGAGTGGAGGCTAGTTGGCGAACCCAACCTTCGAGATCTAGAATAGCACCGGGGAACCAAGCAGAAGCTGCACCACGAAATGGAACTTAGATCGGGAAGAGAAATCAATCAAACAAGAAAACAAACACCATCGATGAAAATCGGACTTACACTTCATATTCTATTCCTCGGGGAATGGCGTCTTCTCGGCAGGAATCAAATCGAAGGTCTTGATTCTGACAAACTGACCCATCCAACCCTGATTTTTATCCTCGTCTATGCTCGAGAACAATGTTTTCGTAGCCCGGCGCTGGAGCTTTATTAAACCACCTCGGTAAAGCCGAGGACTGTACAACCTGATTAGATGGTCGAGGGTGAAAGACATCCCCTCGACTTTGCTCGAAAAGAATCTGAGCAGGATCACAATGCGCCAAAATAAAGGGTAGATCTTCCCCAGGGTCACTCGATATTGGCGTCTAAAATCGAGTATGACCAGGTCCACGAGCCCCAATGTGAAAGGGTAAGTGTAAACACTTAAAAACCCTTTCACATGAGTGGTGATGTCCTCTTCAAGGGAAGGAATCACCACCTCTTACTTGCTCCAATTGCAGTCCTTTTTCACTTGCTCGAGGTCACCTTCAGATATCGAGAAAATGTAACTGGACACAGCTCACACCCACCGGGAACTGAAGGGGGCCTGTCCACTTTAAATTCAGAAGTCAGTTCACATGGCCCAGGAACGCACTCCTCAACGCGCGGCTCCACCAGCGTCTTGTCGTCTGCCGGCCTCGAAGAAGAGGCCCCTCCTTTCTGCGGCACCGTTTTAGAGGTTTTAGCCATTGATATAAGTGAAGAAAGCGGAATGTAAGTGTAAGGTTGGCGGAGATAGGAAGAAGGCAAGAATTGTTTGAAAGTTGAGAGATTTAATCAACGCGAAGGTGAAGTTCAAAGCAAAGTAAAATTTGAAATCAACTGAAAAAGCAGTATTTATAGGTTTCAAATGACGGTTCGCTATCATTGGTGGCCGACCGGCGTCTGACACACATTGATGGTTTTTGGGGAACCGAACCGACGGGATGTTTCGGTCATATCCATCGCTTACGTCATGGAGACGACGTCATGATCGGGGTATCGAGGAATCGAGGTTCAAATAGTTTCTTATCATTTTATTCTAAGAAACGCGGGACTATCTGTATACGGTAAATCGACCATACTCGATTTTTTACGGGCTCGGGAATGTACCTCGAGAATGAGCCAGTATTGAAGTAAGCTCGGGCTGGGAGAGCACGAAGATTAAGGGATCGAGATCAGGTTAAATCGATGCCTAAGTAACAGAATCACGAGATATCCGCAATCGACCACCAATCTCGGCAAGAATCTCGAAACTAGAAGAACCATAAACGGTTATTGATATCAATCATGTATTTTACTTCCGAAATTAGAGTTATACCTTGTTTAGGATTCATCTACTATATAAAGAGGAACCATGTTCATGTGTAAGGGATTATCTGATACGAATTATCACTTACGCAATTACTGAGAAATACAAAGCTTTCTACTCTTTAACCCGTTCGTAACTCTTTACTGTTCATATTGTTCGTGTTGTTCATATTGTTCTTATTATTCTTGTGGAACTTAATGATCGACCCCGATATTATTCCAAGACGAGGTTGATAATTCACGAACGACACTGGTTTGATCTATTGCAATCATTTAATTCCTTTATTTATTCAACTATTTATAAATTAATATTGAATTAGATCACTTATCCGTATAACCACATTACAAGTTTAATTTTTACTCGCTTCGAGATAAACAATTTTTGTTCAAATTTATCTTTACAAAAAAAGTGACTTAATTTCGATTACTTTTGAAACTGTGCCTATTTTTAAATGACCATTTGTAAATTTGACTATTTTTGAATTTGTCCCCCATATTACCCGATACGGCCCAAATATGATTACACAAGTAGCACATGACAACAGGAAGTCGATTTCGATCTCGAAACCCATCCTTCAACCAAATGTATGAAAAGTTTTCATTTTAAAACAATGGATCAGTGCGGAGCTAATAATTGACCGTTTTAACTCTTTACAACAGTAGATCTCCACCGGAAAAGGTTATCTTCGACAGCTTTTCCGATCTGTCGATCTTGATCGGGATCAATCCGTAGTAGAAGAATCACATGGCAGGGGCGGCCTCTGCGCTGTTCCTCCTCGACATCAAAGGCCGGGTTCTCGTCTGGCGTGACTACCGCGGCGACGTCTCATCCGTTCAAGCCGAACGCTTCTTCACCAAGCTCATTGAAAAAGAGGTAACATTTCTGTTGAAGATTTCATAATTGATGCGTTTGAAATTGGAGTTAAATTTGACTTCAGGGGAGTGAAAATTGATAGCTTGATTTTGAAATTATGCAATTAAGCTTAATAGCTTAGAGAAGGAGTTAGAATTTCTTTTGATGATTTCACTTTTTTGAAATTTAGAGCTTCAAATCTTAAGCAATTTTTGTGCAAGCATAGGTTCAAGGACTTATATTGATTCATAATTATTGTTGAATTGTTTTTAACTTATAGTTGGAGCTTGAGAAGTTTATGGTTTGCTGTGTAATTTGATTGTTTATGTGATTTGATCCACTGCAGGGTGATCCTCAGGATCCCGTTGCATATGATAATGGCGTGACCTACATGTTTATACAGCACAACAATGTTTATCTCATGACTGCATCGAGGCAGAATTGTAATGCCGCTAGTCTCCTCCTGTTTCTACACCGTGTTGTAGATGTAAGTTCTAACGTAGATATTTGAGGATGTGTCCTCTAACTTTGTTAATCCGAAATCAAGTACTCCCTCAGTTGCAAAAGAACGGCGGACTTTGAAGTAGGGTCAACCCATTCAATTTTCGGTCTCTATTTGGACATCAATTCCTTTAAATTTTAAAGTAAATTTACATATCTTGAACTAATCCCATATAAAATATGGTATACATCAGAGTATTTTATAGTTAAAAATATTCTTAAAATGGACGAATTTTTTTGTTTGACTCCTCAAAATAGTAACAGTACCGTGTCGAATGGAACAGGGGGTAATTGTTTTCTTAGTTGGAACTTGGGAAGAGTTATCATTTTCTCTTTTACCTTTTTGGCAGGTATTCAAGCATTACTTTGAAGAGTTAGAAGAGGAATCTCTTCGTGATAATTTTGTTGTTGTGGTATGGGGAAATTTCATGTGTCTTTAAGATCAAAAGTTTGATAGGAAATTATCATCATGTTGGGTAAGTTTGACTGAGCTGATGTTTCTTACCTTTTGCAGTATGAGCTACTTGACGAAATGATGGACTTTGGTTATCCTCAATACACTGAAGCAAAGATTCTCAGTGAGTTTATCAAAACTGATGCATATAGGATGGAGGTTACACAGAGGCCTCCAATGGCAGTTACAAATGCTGTGTCCTGGCGCAGTGAGGGGATACGCTATAAGAAAAATGAAGTAGGTTTACATGTTTATAAGAGGAATTTCTTTCTTCAGTGGGCTACATGGTAGTTTGTTGTTCTTTCAGGTGTTTTTGGATGTCGTAGAGAGTGTTAATATACTTGTAAACAGCAATGGGCAAATAGTTAGGTCAGATGTTGTTGGTGCACTGAAGATGAGGACATACTTGAGGTTTGGATGTTCTTCCCATTTTTACTGAACCTACTATCTGCCTCATAAGAAAAAAAATTAATAAATATTTATCTTTATTTGGTTTTTTTTCCTTTTCTACCTATCCCTTTAGTTAAGTTAAGATTACAAGAAGTCCAACTGCATGAATTTACATTCTTTAGTTAGTGTGAGATAGTTACCAGAAACATAATTCACTAGATTTTTGAATCATGCATTGCACGTTCCTACTTCCAAGGGTAATCTGACATGTCAATGTATGAGTCCTAGTGTTCATTAGGTGGTAAATGTTAAAATCATGTATATAGCCATAGGTGATAAAGCAGTTTGACTTTTACCTCCTTTTGTGCTAGTAATGTAAAGATTAAAGTTTAACACCCAACCTTGTTCCTTCTTTTCACTGAATGTAGCTATACCAAGTGTACTTTTTCTCAGAATGTCATCAAATCTTTATACATCTCATCTAGAAAATTTCCGTCACCAATAAAATTGCTTGCTCTACAAGCTAATTTGAGCATCATAATCTGCAAGCTGCTCAATTATAAGTTAGAATTGCTAAAATCTTCCTGGCAAAGTTAGGCATTGCTAATGTTTTCATTGCATACTCATTTCTGGGTGCATGTTGGATTTTAATATGACCTCCTGGTCACGTCCAATCCTACTCTGAAATTGGAAGTAGTACGGTCGATTGCAATAATAAACCCAACAAAGGATGAGGTCGATCCACGAGTAGTGTGGTGTGTGCTCGAATGTCAAAGAGTGTAAATTTAATGAACTTAAAGTAATCTTTAAACAAAAGATTAATTTTTTTTGCAATTACTTCTAAAATTATGACTATGGAATTTGATCAAACACTCAAAAATAACTAGGAAGTAGTAATCAATGAGAAAAAAGAACTAGGGTTGTTCCTCCTTCGTGTATGCCATGCTATAGATATAAATGTATTGGATCGTAATCGAAGCATGTGTTATGACAATAATATCAATAATACTAAGTGATGACAATAGGGCGGGGCAGGTTAAGTTTTCCCCTGCCAAAAAGTTTCCCTGCCCTGCCCCATTTAACTCCCTCCCCTATTTAGACCTCACCCTGCCCTGCCTTGCCCCGTTTGCCCCACCCGCCTTGCCCTACTAATCATTTTCTTTATTTTTTCTGTCAAAATAAAATATTTTCACATTCATTCATAAATAAGCAAAATAATTTTTTATGTTGGAAAACACGGCTATTGGCGTAATTAGTACTTTCAGAAAAATAATTTAACTTTTTATTTTATTTTACAGATTAAATTATGTAAGCTTTTAAATACTGACTGAACATTCATTTGAGGAAAGTACTTCCAGTATTTCTTGCAAGAAATATTTAATTTTGTATTAAAATAAAGAATATTTAAATGTGAAAGATAAGTGGGATGAGGAAAATTTACTTTATCCTGCCTTACCGTCGTACAATTTAACCAAATTGGTTTACATTTTTTTGTCAATGCTAAAGAAATTAACCACGCAACCTGAAAAAATTGATATACTACTTTCATTGCATCCTACCTTATTTCTCTTTTGCGTTTTCGGATTATATACGAAGAAATACAATATAATAAAAATCTCTCTCTAAAAAAAATCATTATTTAAAATTGACTACGATATTTTATTACATAGTAGAATTCTTTGTCAAAGCTAGCTCATTATTCCACAAATGGGAGGAGGAAAAACTCGTCTTTGAGTTAATTAGTACCTTTTGAGGAAAAACATGTCTTTGAGTATTTCATTCAAATAAAAAAAAATTCACGGGGTTATTTTAGCTATAGATTAAAAAATTGAAAATTACACACTATATAATTACAAAGCCATCACCAGCTTTTGGCATGAGCTTGTTATTTCTTTTGAGATATACAAAGTTACATACACAAAATATTACATATTCAAGTACATATTTAGTATTTTATAAAACAAAAGAAAAAACGGAAGTTACAGAAAGCAAGGAATATGTTGGGCCTCAGGCTACCAAATGGCCCACTATTGGGACTAAGGGCTGACCTGCCACCTGCCCTGTCCCATTAAAATTTTTCAAAAATTAAAGTTTGCGCTACCCCGCCCCGTTAAGTATTTGCTCTGCCCTTCCCCGCTCTGCCCCTCCCGTCCCCAATTGTCATCCCTATTTTCCAACACTAAGAGGTTTCTACTCACAAATGCCTTTCCAAGCTATTTAGAGTTCTATGCAATACAATTGTTAGCCCAAGTAAGAATTTCTCTATTCCTAGTTTGATTTTATTAATTGAGATGAGATTAATTCTTTAATCAACCCGTTCCTTGCTAATTTCTTTGTACCTAAACTCGATTCTACTTTTCCAAGTTAGAACTAAGTATGATAGGCGTTAATCTAGTGTCTGCAACCACCAAATCGTACAAGAAAACATGGAGCAATTAGATAACACAATTTAAGTAAAAAACAAATCTATATTAATAACCCATAGTCATAACATCAATCCGGATTCACAACCCTAGCTAATGATTTTAGCTAGAAATGACAATAGAAGAAATAATCAAATCTTGTCATGGATGTAATGATGCTAACAGAGAAGTAGAAGATTGAGAAACCGTGATGTCACTTGTTAACTCTTAGAAAAACTCACAGTCGCTCGTACAATATTCCTCTCTGTCAAAAGTTACTCAAAAAAGACCTAAAAACTACTATTTATACTCATCCGAAAAGCTGGGCAAAATTATCCTCGTTGGGTCCTGCGTGGCTCAGTGCTCTATTTCTTCAGATCTCAGTGCGTGGCCAAGCTGCGTGCAAGATGCGTGGCCACTTCTAGAACTCTAGCTTTCAGCCTCCAAGTTCTCCAACTGCGTGGGTGACTTGCGTGGTCCACTCATTTGCTTCTTTAGTTGTCTTCTTCGGTTTTGGCTTGAAGTTGATGTTTTCTTGCGGGTATTTGATGATTTTCAATCTCTTAGCTCTCACACAACTCCATGACTTGCAAATATATCATTGAAAACATAATTAGTCCATTAATCACATTAACTGGGGCATAACTCTATTAAAAAGGCATAAGAGAAGTTGGGAAAAATAGCAACATATCACCTCCCGGGACTGGGTCTTCTTTGTTTTAATCTTACAACTATGTAAGATTAGAGTATCCTAGGGGACGGGCACTAAGTATAAGTTTTGAGGACCCTCTACTTAGTTCGAGAAGTGCACTTGTTTAATGGTCACAGAGTCGTAGATGAAAGTTAGGGATGTCAAATTTAGACCATGAAAGAATAACCCGTCCAACCCACCTAGACTTGGGCGAATTGGGCCGGATATTCGCTTGTTGGTGGTTATTTTGGGCATAACCCAAGCTAGTCAATCAAAAAGCTTTGACCAAATTGATTCATAAGAAAACTAATTAAAACATAGAAAAATGAGTTTTTTGAATTTATGTTACTTTCTTTGATCTTTGAAGTAGTTATGATAAATAAAGAGAACACTTTTATTAATTCGAGATGGTAACTAGACATATTATAGAAGTACAAACAAACAATGAGAAAAGCTTTTGAGTTGGCGGGTTGGGTTGTCACCCATTGTTTAGCCCAAATTGACACGCCTATTTTGACGGGTTAAACTTAACCCATTTATTGATTCAACTTATTTTAACCCGCCAATATGTAACCCAACCCGCCGATTTGACACCCCTGACAAGGTACAAGGCTGAATAAAATTTTATGGATTAATGAATATTCAGAGAGACACCCGTAGCAGCAATCAACCTATGTTGCGCTTGCTATCATGCCTCCTCTCTTGCCGATGATATCTATGGGGCACCATGTGTGGAGCGAGCCTATGATTGACATCTCCTAATGGGCATACAAATCCGGTGCTTAACTTTTTGATTGATGGGTTTCACCATGTAAGGGCTTGTTTTGATATTCCTAGTTAAATATTTCAAGTACTCAAGTTAAAGTTGAAATTAGTTCCCTCTTCCAATTTGTTTTTTTTTTAAAATTACCCCTCCCTAGGAGCTCCCCAGTCCCCACTTTGCTCCCTTGGCCCGCAACCTCAAGGTTGGAGGTGGATGGGTGCTTACCACTTGCGCAACCGTCTCTTGTCCTTTTTCCAATTTGTTTACATACCCTTTTGGAAGCTAATACAAGGCCTTCAACCTCTAAGGGTATTTTCTGTCGCCTTCAAAGATGTTCCAAACTTATTATGATTTGTCCCAATCGTAATTATATTTGAATGCAAGTCCCTTCTCCAAACCTTTGATTTTGTGGTCTAGTTGTTTGAGTGAGTTGCTCTTTGCCCTTTCCTTGATTTCTTTCAGTTTTCAGTGATCTAGTGAGCTCTTTATTCTGCATCAGTTGTAGGCTTGTAGTGTGTCACTACCTTATCTTCTATATGAATGTCTGGGACGTTTTTAGGTAAAGTTGAATGTCTGGGATTTTTTTCCGTCTTGATACAAAAAACACTTAGTTCCACTACTTGAAAGTCATGCTCCTCAGTCTCCTTGAGTTTGACTTGTTGGTTTTTTCCTACTGTATATGGAGCGACTGTTATCTGGAATATAAGTCTTATTGTTTCTTTCTTGCAGTGGTATGCCTGAGTGTAAGCTTGGTCTTAATGATAGAATGTTGCTGGAAGCACAAGGACGAACTACGAAGGGAAAGGCCATTGATCTAGATGATATCAAGTTTCATCAGTATGTAATTGTTCAGTTATTTCTTTTTGTGGTGTTATGATTTACTGGTCTCGTGTCAAACAGAATTGTAAGGGTTGGTAATTGATTTACTTGTACATCAGGCTTTTCGAAAATAACGGGGCATGGGGGGTTGGGGAAAAGGAATTAAGTAGGTAAGTAAAAGGTCTATTTTTTTGGGAGGAGGTTCGCCTATGGTTTTTGAACGGGGTATTATTACTTTTAGCCCGTGCCAGAAACTATTTACATTCGGTAGCCGAAAAAGTGTATAAAATTTGTAGACAACATACAAAATGTGTATATATACAAAAAATATACCGTTTTTCGGCTATTATTTTGAGAGCGGCTATACAGTGTCATTTTCCCTTTTTGAACCAGCAAACCTGGACCTCCCATACAATTAGTCAAATAATAAATCCTGAAGGCTTTGTTCGAATATCCTGACCAGTTTCTGATAGTAACATATGTTGCTCGGACTCTCTAAAATATTGCCGCACCGTGTCGGATACTTAAAAAATGTAGTACTTTTGGAGGATCCGACACTCATCAGTCAACATTTTTGAACAATCCGAACAACATAGATAGTAACCTATTTATCTCTCTTATTGCCCTTCTCTTTCTATTCTAACAATTTTGCTTGTAATATAGGTGTGTTCGCTTGGCCCGATTTGAAAATGATCGCACTATATCATTCATACCTCCAGATGGAGCTTTTGATCTTATGACCTACAGACTCGGTACTCAGGTAACTCATGAGCTTGCTGTATCTCTAAAACTTTTAGTTCAGTTGTGGAAGTCCTTGAGCAAAATAGTTTAAACCCTTGGTGGTACTTGTTCTCAGGTTAAGCCTCTTATATGGGTAGAAGCTCAAGTGGAAAGACATTCTAGGAGCCGTATGGAAATTGTGGTTAAAGCACGTAGCCAGTTCAAGGAACGAAGGTATGTGTTTCAAATATACGTGTGAAATATTCAACTGATTAGATGCATCATTTACTCTGTACTATGGATTGCATGCATTATGTTGTAACAAAGCTTTCCATGTCTAGTTATGAGTTTCTTCAATAATTTTCAGTACTGCAACTAATGTTGAAATTGAGTTACCCGTGGCAACGGATGCTACAAATCCAAATGTCCGAACATCAATGGGGTCATCTACTTATGCACCTGAAAAAGATGCATTGATTTGGAAGATAAAATCTTTTCCAGGTGGCAAGGTTAGTATAGACTTGATCATAGTTGAAGATTAACTCATAGTTTTACTTTTCTGTTTGTTCTCTCGTTGGGCTTGCTTATGCGTATTTTCATTTCTTTTTCAGGAATATATGTTGAGAGCAGAGTTTACTCTTCCCAGTATTACAGCAGAAGAATCAGCTCCTGAGAGAAAAGCTCCCATACGTGTGAAATTTGAAATACCTTATTTTACAGTTTCTGGCATACAGGTAAGCCCTTAAAGGCATTAGCTGTACTAAAGTTTCAGAAAGCCCTTAAAAGCATTGGCTGTACTTAAGTCGTAGGCTTCCAAGTCTTTTTTCTCCTTAATCTCTGTATCTCTAGGCCCATGCTGATAACCTTGCTTAGCCTATCATATTGAGCCACCACTATTAGTCTCGGATAGAGCTGTTAACTCTACATACATTAGGATTTTGAACTGGCAATTGCTGTAGGGGTTGACACTTCAAATTGTATTCGGACGTGGGGGTTATTGTACATGTCAAGGTATATAGGGGATAATGAGGTGATGCAGATGGTTGAGTTCTGTTTTAGAGCACACTGGAAGAAATTTAGAAGAACGGTCAAAGCAGAAAACAAAGCTGTCCGTTTAGTTATACTCCCAAGTTATTTTCCTCGCTAGTGGCTACTGGTGGTGCTTGACAGACTGCAATAAGAAAAGAGAGGCAGGGCGAGGGTTCTGTTCTGGAAGATGGGGCAATGGATAGCTGATTGTAATCTCTCATGTACAGTAACTGCATATACTACGGTTACCTATGGGTAATCGTGGTCTCTATTTCGCCTACAGTTATAAGCTGTAATACTGCAATTCACCACCTAAAGAGTAATGATTTAAGTGGAGACAAGTTTATAAGATATGGCTCCGACAGTACTGACTAATATGTGGATTCCAATTAAGCACTTAGTGTTCCCACATGCCTTCCTAGAGAACCGGAAGTAACAATCTCCGGTGATCGAACTTTTTAAGATCTAATCTGGCTCTGCTCTTTAGTGTTTGACTGTCATCCATAAAATATCTTGCCTTCTATGACTTATCTCCTTTGTTCAGTGTTTGAAGAGTCTCTTTTACATGGCAACTCAAGTATAATTTTGTTTTTATCTGTGCTTTAATCTGATGTGGTGTGTTCTTAACATTGTAATGATATGGATTGTTCAATGCATGTTAGGTTCGCTACTTGAAGATTATTGAGAAAAGCGGCTATCAGGCTCTTCCATGGGTGAGATATATTACGATGGCTGGTGAATACGAGTTACGACTAATATAAGAGGTCTAGCTGAGATGATGTTTCCAGCCAATTGAGTTCGTCATCAGGCCTCAGGCAACCCAACCCACTAGTTGTAAAATTTTGAGCTGCTTCGTGGAACGCAACTGCTCATTTTCAGACTGGGTTTTAAGGAAAATTCCTGGGCCAATTTTGTTGTTAATTGTAATTGACTCTGTTATATGTGATGGTGTTCATTTGCTTGTATCATAAAAAATGCTTGCGTATCAAATATTTTTTCAAGGCAGATTCCCAACTTCCAACTGCTTGTATGGCCCAATATTCATGTTTTAACTTTATTTAAAGCAGCTTCGCTTCGAGCATTGGATAACAATATTTATTGGCCTTTTATTGTGATAGATAGTGGTGGGAATTTCATTTTTATATCTCAAGGTCCTCGAACGATGATAGCTCAATAATATTTGCTTGTAAAAAAAGTCGTTGAGTAACTTGAGTTGCTTTATTTATGAAAAGTCTGGATCGATCGTGAACCTTTACTTTTAATATGTTGAATGGTGAATAGAAGGAAGAATATCATGGCTGTTGAATTAGTTGGATGAGAGTGGAAGTTATCATTATGATCAGTCCTTTGGGACAAACAATATACAAGCAAAGTGAAGAAACGTAAATTGATAGATCAAATAACAACATGAAAATATCTGATGTATATGCCTAGAAAACATAGACGTATCCAAGTTTCCTATGATTTGCATTTGCCATAGCCCCTTCTATTGTCCTTTGATTAACAAATTTCAATGGAACAGCACAGATAACTTCCACTTAATCTGTTAAAACCATAATATCGTGCCCTGTACATACAATAGCTCCAGCTATACTTAAATTCTTTCTTTTATACCCTAAGTGTTGTTCAATTTTTCCTCGAATGTCATCATGAATTGACAAGAAAGAAATGAGAATTTATATTGCTGACCCATTTTGTTTGAGATTGAGACATAGTTATTGTTACATCGTATTTCCAACCGTTGGTAAAACTCCTTGATCTATACAATTCTTTCTATACTACGCTCTTGCTGTCTATTCATTAGGCAATATGGTGAAATAGCGAAGCAGTTGAGCCATAGCCCTTCTCGCTATTTTCTTTAATGTAGCGATGATATGATTTACCTAAGATTATATCTAAGTCACAGCTCTTCAATCATTGCATTCTTTAACATAGCAAGGTCATGATTCCATCCTCTCACAATATGTTTGTCATAATGTAGTTACAGTATAATTTCAAATGTTATGTTTTATTACACAAGTATAATTACATAATTAAATATTTTTTTTATTTCATGAGAGTTAATTATGAAAACAATTAAATATATTTTTCAAATAAACATGTAAATATATCTCAATGTGTGATAATATATATTTATGTGAAATATAGTAAACATTATTTCTTATTCGGTACTTAAAAACAAGATGCAATTTATAGCTTTTAAAAATAAATTAAAATAATCAGACACTAGGGGGAATTGTTGGAGCATAATTTCAGCTAAGGACTAAGAGCCTATTTTGCTAAGCTTTTGGGAGACCAAAAGTAATAAATTTTTTTTTGTTAAAAATACTTTTTTTAGAAATGCTAAGTGTTAGCTAACACAGAAAAGTGCTATTGAGCAACAACATAACCAATTTTTCTGCTTCCAGAAAGTAGAAGCAGAAAATTATTTTTTTCAAGATAAAAATAACCTTACCATAAAATTATATTTTCAAATTATCCCTCATTAATTTACCCTTTTTTATTTTTATTTTATTTCTACTGTCCCTTTCTTTTTTTTCTTTTTGGGTTAAACAGACAAAATTTTTATATAGCCAAGTATAAATATGTACAACCGTTAGCTCATTTAGACTCTAGAGCTATACCAAAGAAATAAATCAAAGAAATAATTCCTTCCTATCCTTACTATCTATATATGTATTCTATCCGTAGCTAGACAGGAAAGTTGTTTAATCTTTCTAAATCCTTGTGCCATTTGTATTCATTTTGGCCTCGGAGATATAAGTCCAATACAATAGCTTAAATCCTCTGAGTGCTTGATATATCTTTCCTTGAAATCTTTGTTGATTTCTTTCTGCCCAGATATGATAAACCACAACTACAAACAGAAGCCTAGTATGTGAGCTCGAACTCTGCAGGTACACCTTTTTGTTAGCCATCAATCTCCTCACTCCAGCTTCCAATTTGGTATTTTTCTCCCATCCACTATAGCAATGTTGCCCGTATAGTTCTGGAGTAATCACATTCAAACAGAAGATGTTCCATTGTCTTCTCAGTATTCTTCCCAGATAGCGCACAATCACTTGATATTGATAGCCCCCACTTTCATGCTGTACAGTTCTCTACAAGATCATTTCAAAAGTGATCACAGCAAGAATGCAAGAGGTGATGGAAGAATTGATAGATAACTATCAAGCCGCCTTTGTACCTGGGAGATTGATTATAGATAACATATTTATGAGCCATGAACTGGTCAAAGGATATGGAAGGAAGAATGTATCTCCTAGATGTATGCTCAAAATAGATATGCAAAAGGCATATGATTCTGTGGAGTGGATGTATATTGAACAACTGTTGAGACTATTGAATTTTCCTGAAATGTTTGTGAAGTGGATAATGACTTGCATCAGAACTGTGTCCTACTCTGTGCTAATCAATGGTAAACCTTCTGTACTATTTGAGGCAAGAAAAGATTTAAGGCAGGGAGATCCACTATCTCCTTTCTTATTTGTTCTAGCAGTGGAGTACCTAAGTAGGTCACTAAAGACACTGAAAGACAATAAACAGATTAGATTCTACCCAAGGTGTGCCAGATTTAACCTAGTTCAGTTGTTATTTGCAGATAGTCTACTTCTGTTCTGTAGAGGTGATATTCAATCAGTACATATAATGCACAAGCACTTCGAACTATTCTCAGCAGCATCAGGTGTGATTGCTAATCCAAATAATTGATGCATTTATTTTGGTGGTGTGAACAACGTGTTGCAGCAGCAAATTATGGACATGCCCATACAAAGGGTGAACTTCCTTTTAGATATTTGGGTGTTCCTTTGAGTACTAAGAGGTTGTCTGCTATACAATGTGAGCCCTTAATATAGAGGATGCTAAGCAGGATTCAAAGTTGGGCCACAAAGTTTCTGCCATATGCAGGAAGAGCAGTACTAGTCAAAAGTGTGCTATTTGCTATACAAACCTTTTGGGCTCAGGTTTTATCTTGCCCAAGAAAATCATCCACTTCATAGAAGCTATCTATAGAAGGTTTCTATGAACTGGAAATGCTGAACCAACAAAGAAGGTTTTGATAGCCTGGGAGAAATTATGTACACCAAAGGTAGCTGGGGGATTGAACTTCATCAATGTGGAGTTGCGGAACAAAGATGTCATTTGCAAGTTGTTTTGAAGTATTTGCACTAGGAAGGAGAAGCTATGGGTACAATGGGTGCATACTTACTACATAAAGGGAAGTACAGTCTGGAATATAGAACCAAAGAGTGCATCTTGGGCTATACAAAAGATCTTCAAAGTGAGGAACTACTTTGCAAATGCAGGGCTCTGAAGATGGTGTTCAGAAGATGGCGAAATGCTCTATCAAACAACTATACAAAGCCATGCAAGGAGAATTTTCAAAGATGACATGGGGTAAATTAGTATGCAACAACCAGGGACAACCCAAGTGGACATTCATTCTAAGGTTGGCAATTCAGCAAAGACTGGCAGCTAAAGAAAAACTAGCTAGATGGGGTATAGTTGCAGAACACAGTGCAACATATGTTCTTTGACTGTGAGGTAACAGGGAAGATATAGAATCAACTGCTGGAATGACAAGGTATACAAAGATCAAAGAAAACTTGGCAAGAGGAAGTGACATGGCTAGCACAGGTGAGTAAAGGTAAGAGTGCAGGTGCCAGCAATATGTAGGATGACACTAGGAGCTGCAGTATACCACTTTTGGCAAGAAAGGAACAATGTGATTTTTCAGAAGAAGAGGAGAACAAGCAATGCTATACTTTGACTGATCATCCAGGAAATACATATAAGGACAACCAAATTTCCTTATCTAGATAGAGCAATGGCTAATTTGAATTGGTATCCTGAAATAAACTAGAGCATGAAGTTGTTTTAGCAGCAAAAGCAATAGGTATCTCCTAACTGGGGCTTCATGTCCTGTAAGAGATATGCTAGAGCGATTTTGTAATAGATTGTATGAACTGTCAATATTGTTATTTGGTAAATAAAATACTTTAATTACAAAAAGAAGAAGATAATTATACTAAATTACATTCAAATTCATTTAGAAAGTGACTTTGCAAAATGTTCAAATCGAAAATCTTGGCAGAACTCGGGGACCTGCCTTTAGTTTAGCAAGAATCTGTGAAGTATCTCAATCTCGGTAGACACGTACGATACACTACACCATGATCATCTTAATGAGTCTCCCTTCACTTTTTATGGACAAAAGAACTCACAGGGACAAGTAATTACAACGAACATTTCTTGTACTAGCTACTTTAATACTAACTTCTAGGACAAATACACTAAACCCTCCAAACGCGATCAGTTCTCACTTCTCCAACAGAATATGGCCTAACTTCTAATACCCATCATATGAATTGGTATTATACTGTCCCTCCGTCTGCATTATCGATAAGTGGGAAAGATACTTTAGGTTTTCTTTCAGGAGTACAGGTAGGTTTATAATTAATTACCAATGCATAGTCTTGTTAATCATTAGATTAAGAAAGGACCACTAAAAAGTTAATTAGTTTAAACATTCACTACAAGTCATGATGACGGATACCATGTGATTCAATGATCAATAGAATATAGTAGTAAGCATGGCTCACTAAGAGAATCTGACTTTTATAATCTCTTCAATCGCTGTTTTAATTGCATTTTATTTCCTCCACCAAGGTGATTGTTTGGAAATTTTGTTCACACTCACTCTTTATTTCTTTTCTTTTGACAACTCTTTTGGCCTTAATCACCATTTTTTTAATATAAGAAATAGTAACTTATGTGTATAATCTAAGTATATCGGGTAAGAAAGCAGATTTACAGATGATTTCTGTAATGATCCCTTTAATATAAACATTCAGGAAGGACTTGTACTCTTTAATAATAATATCCAAGTTTCATTGCTGTAAAAAGGAAATACAATATAAAGTCTAACTATCACCAAGTGGTAGTTAGAATATAATTTGGTAAAGAGTGATATATAATTTTCATCTAATTAATTTCCATTTGTAACTCCTTGAATAGACATAAGCCTGTGCAAAAAAATGTTGAAGTCTTCATCCCCACCCAGCATACTTATCCTAACACATTTTGGATCACTCCCAAATTTTCTTCCACTCCTTGTTTGAATCTTGTGTCCTTTAAGAAGCTTCTCAAGGTCATCTTCACTTCCTTTGCACATTAGCCATGCAAAAGCTGTTTCAAAATACAATATAAGTCTCAAATTGAAAATATATAATTATATTTTTTTTTTCACATTAATTACCAGGGTGTGATTCATAGAAGTCTCTTGTGAAGTGGCAATAGTGAAGTGGATATTTCTGGAGAGTGAAAAGGTCACTGCCTTTAACAACTTCTCTTAATCTCTGCCATCTTTGAGTCATGTGAGATTGACTATACTCAAAGAAGTTTTCCAATGTGGGATCCAAACAGCTATCAGAAATAACTCCAAGAATCTTTGCAGCTCTCAATTGAGCTTCCTTTGATACCCCTATTGTGCTAATTTCCATGAACTTTGTCATCTTCCTTGCCACCTCTTTGTCCCTAACAAGAGCCCAACTGCAAATCAAATAACATCACAATTAATACTTGTAATTAACACCTATAGTTTCTAATGATTTAAAAGCTCACCCAATTCTGGATCCAGCATGGCCGGTGCATTTGGAAACTGTAAAGAGCATAACATCATATTTGGCAGGAGAGGTAATAGCAGTGTACTGTGGCCAGTAATAAGCTAAATCATGGATTAATATCCCTTCAACTCCATTAACTACAGGCTCTCGACTAACCCCATCTGGGTTATTTGGAGATGTAATGAACTCAATATATGGTCCATCTTTCTCAAAATTTCTTGCATCTCCTGCCCATTTGTACAGCCCTGAACGTACAAAATCTGTCACTTCTGGATATGACTGTAGGCCGATTATCGATACCAACAAGAAAATGATTAGTAATCAAGAATCGATATGACTAAAACCATGTGATTAAATTATTAATAAAACAAGTACTAATATAGTAAACATGTTTTGCAAATCTTTGCATGACCATGTTCCTATGTTTCTTAGAGCTACATTATAAGCAATCAACATGGTCTCAGCGACAGACATGGTTTCTTAGGGGTACATATGTGAAGCATTATTATCAATTTCTTGTTTCATTGACTTTTAATTGGTTAATTGAAGATTTTACATTAGACATGTTAAAATAATATCCAAAGTCAAAATGGATCATTAGCCTATATGGCTGAAAATTTTTGGGGTTATCAAGAGGCAAAACATTGAATAATAAACCGTATTGAAGCCAGGAATATCACTAAAGGGTATTCAAGACTTAATATAAATTTATAAAAGGTAATATATGTGATCTATATACGCATAAGTATACTGACGAAGGGGTTCAACTGACCACCTTTCACTATATGTGGCTACGCTACTGAACAATATAAGTAAACTACATGAAGATGATTGTCCAATTAGCCGAACAGAAGAAGATTGACATGAGAAACGGATGTTACCGAATAGAAAGGTGCTGCTGAAACAACACTGATTGGTTCAGGTTCATCTGTAGGAGAAAGAGCATAGAGTGCAGCCTGAATAAGCTGGCTTGATCCTGTCCCAACGACGACGTAATGATGATCCACAACTGCATTTCCAACTACATTGTGCAGCTTCTTGATCTCTTCTTCTAGTTTTGGCTCCAAGAACCAGCACAAGTTCTTGGCATTAGCAAAATAACTCAATGACTGATAACCACTGAATGTAATGTCACACCTGTTGCCCATCTTTCGCCAGTATGATTCATACATTACTGGATCACCACTATATATACACAAGAAATTTCAGTATTTCTGGATTCACATAATTGTAAAGAAATGAATTGACACAACTAAATCCTCCTAAAAACTAGTTTATCACATAAGACATATAATTACAACGGTTCATTTCCTCTGCTAGGATCGATATGGATTTTAAGTTTCATTGTGACACCCCATGTTTAAGGTGAATATTTGGAGGGTGAAAAACATAAAATAAAGAGAATCGGGTGGGACATTCTAACAACATGAATTGGGGAAAGAAAACTTACTGATCAAGATTGATAAGAGTATCCCAGTTGATGAGAGTGCCATTTTCTCTTGTTTCAGGAATTGCACTAGGGACTGGAGAACACTTGATAAGACAAGCCTCTGTGCCACACATCTTCTTTTCTTTTCTTCTAAAACCTTTGATCAATCAAAAACTAAGCTATTGGTATTTAGGATATGTTTATAAGGAGAAGACAGATTTTTGTACTACTCAATGTCTTGCATGCTGCACTATATATAGGGGATCGGAGGAGGCGAAGGCTAATGCAAAAAAAAAGTCTCTTAATTAATAGATAATTTCAAATCTTACTAATTGCAATTGTCTTTTCTAATCTCCACAAAAAGCCTTTTAATTAATAGCCAGAATCCTAGATGGATTCTCTTAATAAATGTAATTATGGTTTTTCTAATCTTGATTTTTCCATTTGACCTGTTTTGGAAGAATACTTTGAATGGTAAAAAACAGTTGAAAGCAGATAAGATAGAGTCTCGCAATTTTGTCCGTATAGTAAGGAGATCAAATCTCTTGGTTTAAACAAAGGAAATTGTATTTTTGACACATATGGGAACTTTTTTGTGTTTATCCAGATTGATTTAAGGGAAATTTTTTGTGTTTATCCACATTGATCAAAGATACTACTAAGTCAACAACTAACTTGTATTCAATATAATAATAAAAATAAAAGCAAAAACAGAAAGGGGAAAAAAATGAAGAGACAACAGTAAAATATAAAAATGAAAAACAAAATATTATGGTCAGTTCTTTTTATTTTTTGTCTCTTTTAAGTGTTCCATTGAATTAGGATAACTGCATGTGATGGAAGTTTGACTTTCAGTTTGACTGTTGGTATCAAAGAGAACCCAACTCTATAAAATAAAATATGATGAACCTTAACTGAGTTCTCTCTTTAGGAATCTTTTTGGTTTCTGTTTGGATGTTGGGTCGTTATGTTGCTGCCTCTTGGTCGGCGCTTTAATTGTTTATGTTGGAAAAGATATCACAAAATGGTCCTCCATCATTTCTTAGATACCGTTGGTGTTCGAGTAACTTAACTTCAACTATTTTATCGATTATCCGCTACCTTCTAGCACATATACTGACCATGTTTTAAGCCTTTCCCCCAATATTTTTTTGTCATTACTAGAATTGTTATCCTATTTCCGATAATTTTCGTCAACTTCATTGAGCGTTAGACTATCATCATTTTCATCTTCTTCAATAAAAGACCAAACTAAACATCTAGCCCTAAAACGGGCTTACTCAGTGTACCAAGTGCTCTACAACTAGAGCAGTAAGAGGAGAGAACGATCGTGTATAATGTATGCAATGTTTCTCTTGCATGCAAATGAAGTTATTTCTACGTCTCAAGCGAGTGACCTACTAGCGCTACTGTTGCGTTAAGGCTCCCCTCAAATTCAAATACTGAAAAAAGTATAAAAATATTTGTATCAGACTTTCATAGTGAGTTGTGGTCGGATGGTTTGATTCTGCAAAAAAAAAAAAAGAAAAAAAGAATGGCAATGGCATGTGCAATTGAATGATGATACATGTGCTGCCCATGATAATACATGTGTAAAGGCCTCTACCACAACTCCAGGCAAAACATAAGGACTCCATCTGCACAAATTTATGCAATCCTAAGCAAGAGAGCTAATATAGTTATGTGGCCAAATACACAGATTGTCTCTGTGTTTCCTTTTAGCATTTGTTTCTTATCAAGTTTTCTGTACAAGGCCCGAGTTTTATGCATCAGCGTTGGAAAATTGGAAACAGGCTACTGGCTAACTTCACTTGCATTGAACTAAAATAATCCAGGCTCCAATGACTCCAACTCTATTATAACCCCCTCCCCCCTCTCCCCTCCCTCCCTGTTAGAATCAAAATAACCATGTCATTTGGAAGATAGCAACGCAACCCGTGAATGACAGTAAATTATACCACAAAAGAGAAATATACCAAAGGAGGCACAACAATTAAACGAGGTTTCATCCATTAACTGACATTATTGAACAGGGATAAAAAAAAACCACTTTTTACTAAAAGAACATAGGAGAGAGTACTCCCCACCAACCCCAAAAGAACTCAAAAGCTCTTTTTCTCCATCCCCTTCTCCTCTCTGGAACCAGTGTTGCTTGTACAACAACAATAACAACTAAGTCTTAACCCCAAGTAAGTTGGAATCAAGTATATGAATCCTCCACGTCCACATTGCTCCATGTAACCCTTGATGCTTTTACTCAGGAAAAAGAAGAAGATTGAAAGTCTTCAACTAATAACAAATACCAGTTTCACAGAGAGCTCGCTGTGTAGTGGCCAAATCTTGAGTTAAGTTTCAGAAGCAACACAATAACAACTTAAATGCATAACAATCAGTATTTACTAAAATTTCAAAGCCTAATGCAGAAGTGGATTACATTTGCTCAAATATGTGAAGGTTTGAGATATTGCAGATCATCAAATAGTTAAACCAGAAACCTCTACTATATTCTTCTGAAAGTCTATCTTTATGTTTTTGATATTACAAGGGACCAGTGTACCATGTCTCCTTAATTCACATATTTCCTCTGAAAGCCTACACACTAGAGTGGTGGTAACCATTACATACAATAGAAGAAGAATGGGATTCTGATCTATTCACATTTACATTTCAAGGGAAAAACAAATTTTTGTCTGAAGAAAAAGAAGAAAAAAAAAGAAAAGCAGAAGAGTATGTGATGTCGTTGCAGTTTTCCTTCTCTTTAACCTCTATTCTCTTTATAGCTTGTAGCGCATCGGTGAGGGCAACATATTGTTAACTATTAAATTATATGGTCTGGCATTGTCGGATTTTTTCTGAAGACATGCTTCCTGCAGCGCTCAAATATGCTGTCATAGATCAAATCAAATTGAACTCCAGCTCGTTCGCGATTCACAATGAAAAGAATGTGATCACCTTCAACAATCTTATAGTACCTGATTCCAGAAAAAGAAATATCAATACTAAAGCAGCCCCTGAAATACCGTCGTTTTATTCAAATAAAAAATAGACATAGAATTCCAATCTCACTCTATAGCAATCTCAAGTATCAGATATGTGTCAGACAAATATGCAGTGTGTCCAATAGATGCAAATTTTAATAGTCAAAACATCTTCCATATCTCAAAGTGAACAGGCATAAATACTAAGAATATAAAAGCCATAATTCCAATATATTATGTTAAGGGAGTAAAATGAGAATCATAAAAATTGAGATAATAGACCAACAAGAGGCGCAGAAGTTCAATAACAAGAAGAGGAAAGCAAATACAGAGGATTCATCTTTTTGGGAGATGAAAAAGAAAACCATCTCCAGTTGCAAGTCAAGGAGCAATTCTTTAATCGCACAAGAAAAGGCTTGATGTTGCAACTTCTAGCACACATTGTCAACAATTTTAGCACATCCACTTCAGAGATATGGATTTCTAGTCAGATCTATCATCAACATAAGGGAATATAACAACCCCTTAGACAATGACATATGAAAATACTGGTTTGTAAATTGGACTAGCTTCAGAATAATAAAGTACAATCAAATCCTAATGATAACTAAAAATAATAGAGAAGATGACACTTTGATGTAGAAATTTCTTAGTACTTAAAACTAAGAAGCCATGACCAATAATAAGTTCTTCATGAGAAAAGAGTTCAATTCTATGAGAAAATAAGTATGATGGAAGTGTAGGTAAAAACTGCTTTACTTAGAATAGAAAGTAAAGAAGTTAAATACCAGAACGGCAACTTGGCAAAAGAAATACAATAGCAGAAGCTTAAGACCGGTAGCCTACCAAATGCCAGGTCGCAAAGGCTGGCAATCAGAATCTTTAACAACCAGTTGACTTGGGTGCTCAACTGGGAAGCGAGGGTGTGTCATAGATATAGTGTTGAGTGCACCATCATTGTCCCACCAATCCTCATCCCTGCAAGAATTAGAAGTACAGAAAGATGTAACATGATGAAATTACGTATGGTTTGTATAAGAACTGTTATTTATCAGTTCCACTCCATTTGGATACATGATAATTGCTTTAAGTAACTAGGAGGATAAAATATATTGGTTTGGTGGTTTTGAATCTTTGTGAGATAATAATTTGCAAGTCTAAACTCCTCATAAGACGATTGTGCTATGGAGTCAAATAGTTCAACTATGAAATTGCTATACAAAGCTTTGAGGTGAAACCAAAACTGGGAGGATAAGAAACGCACTCAAAGTGGTTTTCTAAATACTTAATTTGAAACTGGCGTTAGTGCAATGCATATTACTCATGAATGTAAATCCAAGGAAGTTTTGCACGCATCAATTTCATGGAGCCTATAGCCAAGTTTCATAGACTAGTCCGGACAATACAAAATACTGTTGCACAAAGAGCACAAACCTCAAAACAGAGAATAAGTGGCATAGCAGCAACACTTAATGTTTTTTTTGGCCAAGCTTCCGAAATCTGCTTATTTTGAGAAGTGTTTTTTTAATCAAAAGTACTTTTCAAAAATAGCAATTTGTGTTTGGCTGATCAATTTGAAAAGAAATTTTGCCCATATAAGAGCAGCTATTTGTACTTGGCCAAGGTTCCAAATGTGCTCATGGGGAAAAGCTACTATTTTCAGCTTCTGAAATTTAGCATCTGCTACTCCTCAAAAGAATTTATTTTTTCGTAGAAACTTTCCCTAACAGGCTATTACTTGCAGTAGATACCTTGCTGGTAATCTTTGCTACATTGTAACTGCCAATATATTTGAACCAATATCCAGGTAAATGGGAGACGGAATAATGAGAAAACAAAACACACCTATATCCCTTATATGGGGGAGGGACATCTGGAGGATGCCGCCATAGGCTCATTTGCAGGACTCTGATGAACAGCATAGGATGTATCCCAAGTATGCCAGAAGGGACTGTTAGACCCATGACTTTTGCAGTACGCTTGGTAGCATAGCTGAAGTAGTATGTATTAGGAAACGTATGCAAGTGGCTGTTCAATTTGATCGACCCCTGGAGGGTAAGATCAGGAAGTATCCAATCCCCTGAAGCAAATGGACCAGCATTTCCTAAAAGGCAATCAAGAAGGCCCCATATTCCAATTTTTCTCCAGGATATGTTGAAGTGGTCAAACCCAAAGTTGTAATAGTTCTTTAGCCAGGAAATGTCAATCCAATCATAAATTATTACCCCGATGCGGCAAAGTTGAAGCAAAGATACAGGCTTCAAGGACTTCCCATCTTCAGGTCTGTAAATGAAATCAGTCGATTCAGTACATACAGATCACGATTTCACCAAACCATACGAAACCTTGGGTAAACATAAAACTTATAAGAAAAGGCTACAGATAACAGCAATTCGAAAGCGGATTTTAGAGAAACAATAAAGCTAAAACCTTCATATGATCATTATTGAATACCAATATGATAATTAATGGTTGAATGAATTGAAGGCACCTAAAGTGGCATCTGAACATAGCATCTACTTAAAGCTCAATAAATAGTAAAAATTAAGACAATAGCACAATTGATATAATGAACAGCCATGATAGCACTTACTTAGTTGTTTACACGACAATAACAGATCAAATATAGTTGAACAACAGAAAATAAGATTTTCCTTTGGGATAAGTGAACTACAGATAATAAGATATCAGAAACCTACTGCATTCCATCAAAATAGGTTCTTGTTGTCCCGTTGAATGCTCCAGACAACGATGTGATGCTTAAGACCCAGTTCTCAGACGTGTTCTCATATCCCTTAAATGCCTACAATCACAATAAGCTTTGAATTAACAACAAACTTCTTTCAAATCTCTCAATCCATGAATTAATTATAAGCAGATTCACCTTATCAGCCAGCATTTGTTGCAAAACTCGAACAACCTGTGCTCCAGCTGAATGCCCAACAAAATGAATAGGGTGATCTTCATCCCATTCTGGGTAATGCCCTGCTTACAAGAAAGTATGAAAGGCTCAACTAACCATTCATAACTTCACAAAAACATCAAAACGCAACGAAAATAAACAGAGGGGGCAAAAAAGTTTCAAGCTTGTTCATTAGTACCATGAATTTACAAACATTGAAATTACAACAAGCTAAACAATGAGGAAAAAAAGATCCTAACCTTGTTCATAAATTCGTCCGAATTGGGAATGTCCACAGGCCTTACTATGTTCTTCCCCATAATCAACCTGCCCTCCTTTCAAATAATAAAACAACTCACGAGCCCTGAAACCTAAAATCCATCAAATGTTGCCCAAAAAAAAAAACATGTACAATAGAACAAAACAACATTACAGCAACATGCAAAAAAGAGCATAAATAACAAGAATTTGAAACCCACCTGTCATATATGCTGGTTAGAGAGCCCAAATCAGGCACAAGAACCCTATCATCCTTCTTCTCTGCACCAGCAAAATATGAAAGCCCTCCTAATCTCTACACAAAACATCACAATTCCAATGCCATGTTATAATTATACCTCAAAAATTACAATCTTTTGCCCTAATATGAGCTAAATGGATGGTAAAAACAGACCCCGTAATAGGAAAAAAAATAAAAATGACATACCCCTTTTCCAAAACCAAAGATTCCATGAATCAACACAATGGGAGGCAGATCTTCTGCACTTGTAGTAATCGCCTTTGAATCTTCTGTTTTTAAGTTAGCCTCCAAATTATTAGGCTTGTAAAAACAATCAGTTAAAGCCTGGGAAAGATCACCAGCCACAGCTGTGCTAAATATGTAAAACCCATATGCCAAATGAACAAAAGAACTCACAAACAGCTCTGTCAATTGCAGGGCTGTTATCCACCACCTTACTATCATTTTCTTTTCTTCTATTAACACAAAATATAAAGAATTTTGTTTTAACACCTCCCTTCTTCAAGAAAACAAGAAAGCAGCAAGCTTTGATCAATCAACAACTATTCCGAAAGGTTCAATCTAAAAACAAGAATCTCGTCAAATAATGAAACCCCCAAAAGGGTGTTTGTATAGGAACGAAGAAAATAAAAACAATTTTTTTCTCAATTTTTAAGGGTAGAAGAAGGGAGGCAAATCAAGCAATCCTTTTCAATGAAGCCCTCAAAATGGGGGGGTCCTTTTAGCTTTGAAGAGATGAAGAGGAAAATTCAAGACTTTGAAATATAGTTTCCCACAATTATCTCATTGCCCACCATAATCAACATAAAAGAACAATCAAAGCCTCATTTTTATTGCACCTCCATTTCATTTTTGTGTACACAGAAGGAGTGGGTAGGGGAAATTGGGGCCCACCGCACCTCAAAGACTGGTGGGGGTTGGTGCCAGTTGCCATTTAGGGTCTAAACGGGTCCCACCAACTATGACACATGGATAAAAATAGAGTCTTGGAAATTCAAAAGAATCTAAAAAGGAAATTGGAGAGTGCCAATTCATCAGCATTAGTGATGGAGATTTGGTGAACAATACAAGATTATGCTTA
Source organism: Nicotiana knightiana (assembly GCA_005239525.1). Taxonomy (NCBI): domain Eukaryota; kingdom Viridiplantae; phylum Streptophyta; class Magnoliopsida; order Solanales; family Solanaceae; genus Nicotiana; species Nicotiana knightiana. The sequence continues at coordinate 53,140 of ML398131.1, forward strand.
AATATTGGGGTTAAAGATATTATTTAAGGGAATAAGTAAGGTGCATAATCCAAAATGGTCTTAAATATCGGGGAAGTTTGTTTGGTGTTAGGTGGAAGTTGATTCTGGCTAAGATTCTACGTAATAGTAAATGTTCTAGGAGTTTCTCTTGCATCAAAAACACAAGAGCAAGAACGAGGTATTGGTTGGGAAAGAGCTGGAAAGTTCTGTGTTTGTGTATTATTTATTTAACTATAATATAATAAACCAACCAAATCCAGAATGGTCCAATTCCCTTATCCATATCAATTGTCATTGGCATCCTTCCATTTGTTTTCGCTGTTCTCATCCACGCACTTTTCTTCAAAGGTGCACACCACACTTCCAAAGTATAGCTCTTTCTTTTTTCTCTTTTTTTCTTTTTAAAAAAAAAAAGGAAGTAGTTATATTTCTTGCTAGTGATTCGAAATTGAGCAATTTTTTTACTCTTTACTCACGAAATAGGATAACAATTGAATTTATAAGTGGTTTTAAACATATGCGGATTAAATTGATACAAAGTAACAAGTTAAATTGAAATTGTAAAAAAAGGTATGATAAAATAAGTTCAAACCACACGAATTGGACAGTAACAACCTTGGGAGGAGAGCCCTCCTTGAATAGGATGCAATTCGATCACAGTATCAAGACACGGTTAAAATAGAACTTTAAAGAAAAAATAACAGTATATTGCTTCTGAGTGAATGTTACCATGTCCATTACAAATAATCAGACCCCATTTATCTAATAAGGAATCCTACTTTAGGTACAATTCTATAAAAGGTAGAGAATCTCATGATTTGCTAATTAGTCGGTTTCTCATTGATACGTGCCGAGATTCCCCCCTTGATACTCGACCGGTTACGGATACTTCGGCCTTCTGTCATTCGGTCTGACAACGTTTCCTCGAGCTCATTCGGTGTCAGGGTTGGTTCCGAGGTCACGCACTCGATTTTCTTGAAAAGGGCACTCAGACCTCGAGCCTTAGTTCGATGGTACCCGAGTCGATCTTCAACCGTTTATGTTTCAATCCCGATCTGTCATCCAATAGACGAGCCCGCTTTCGACCGGATACAGATAGTCCCCTCGTTTTTCGGAGAGTAAGCAACGAAAAACGATATGAGTTCCCGATTCTCGCCTCGATATCCTATGTTGGAGACGACAAAATGAGTGAAACGTCTCGTCAGTCATGTCTTAATGGCATTAAATGCTCGTCAGTTGCTGGTCGGCACTCCTGGTTTTGAACCTTCATTTGAAGATTATAAATACCCCCTCCTTTATCCATTCAAACTTTACATCCAATCTTTTCCTACTCTTGTTCTTAAAAAATCTGTTCATTTCCTAGTACTTGTTGATACCCAATTTTGCCCTCATATTTTTTCAAATAATATAAATACTTTCAAGATATCATTTTGCATAATTATTTAGTTTACAAAGCTATACAAGCATTTTTCTACAATTTTTCATAATTTTTAGAGCTTTAAAATTGATTTTTCTGCATTTAAATTAATTGAATAATTACTCCTTTCAATTATTTTGTGATGACTTAATTACCTAAATTATCATTTGCATCCATAATACATGTTTCATATATTTTTACTTCATTTTATGTAATTACATTAGTATTTTTAAAGTTATTTGCATAATTTTGCAGTAATAGCCTATGCTCATATATAATTGCTTTTTATTTATATTATTTGTGCCAAAATAGAATTTTATATTTTGATAATGCTAAATTATTATTGTTAATTATTTTAGTGCATAAAAATATTTTTATTTATTTATTAAGCTTTTTAGAAATTATTTTTGATAATTTTTGTGTATTTAAATAGTAGTCCGACTTTAAATCAATTTTCGGACCAATTTTAGCCCAACCTTCCAGCCCAATCCAAGTAGCCCTTTAAAATCCGGGCGCAACCCGTTTGAAATAACCTGCCCCAGTCCCTTTAAAATCTTGGTCGTTGATCTTAAGAGATCTACGACCTACGATTAACCCCTTCTTTTAATTATCCACCCCAACCCTAATCCTCACATTCACTCTGCCCAACCACCCTAAAACACTCTCCACTCCCTTCTCTTTCATGAACCCTAGCCGTCACACTCTAGTTCCTCTCCGATTTCAACCTGGAGATGGAATCTACCTATGATATACTTACCTTATTAATCTTCTCTCACTATTGGTCGTCCATTTATGGTGTTACTTAGGTGCTTGCCTAAGTTTGGAAGTATCACTTCCGAGATCGGACTAAAATGACTCGAATCCTTTATCTTGGGCGTTATTCCGTCTATATACGCTCAATAAAGAGCGATTTGCACTCTCGGTTCGAGTTTCAGACGTTTGAACTTAATTAGGGTTTGATGCTCTCCATCTCTTTACTGATTTCGATTTGCATGTGATATTCTCTTTCCCCATTTGTGCTTAATTGATTATTTTCCATATTTGTTCTTTCAATTTCTACTACTATATAAATCCCTCCCCATTCCCCTTTAGGACAGACCTTTAATCGTTAGATTTCACTAAAAATTGAAGTTGTTGTTCTATTGTTCTCTCATTCTCTTGTTCTATTTTTTGATTCTTGGCCGACTAAAATTCAAGGCCACCGAGATTCAACTTTTTAACCTTTTCTTGGTACGAGCACTGCCCCGGGTTCATTTGAAGCCCTTGGGAACTCTGACGCACTAATATTTTGGGTTCTTGCTCTTTGATATTCAGAGTACTGTGGAATTTGTCCTTTCTTGTTGTCTGTTTAACTGGCAAGTCTCTTGGCTTTACGATTTCATTCTTTTGTGTTTATGTCCTGCATATTTACACCTCTAAAATTTCATTACTTAATGTGTTTCCGGGCTCTATTTATGTGCAACCTTGTTTGCATTGAACTTGTTTTGTTATCTGAATCTCTCCTAACACTTGATTTTACCTAATGCTACCAGTTCTAAGACATGTTTATGCCTAATTTGAATAATTTGGATTCTCTTAAGTTGGTTTAGCTAATATGTTGGTGCCTGAATGTTCATATTTACTGATGGGCCATGTGTATGCTTTCCTACTTTGTTCAGAATCTCTGTAATGAATGCCTTATATTTGTAATGTGTTATAACCTGTGTTAAGACCTTCACTATTAACTATGACCTGCTCCCTTACTATAGTGTCACTCAACATGTCTTTGTTTGCTTAATTCTATATCCTTAGTAATTGTTCAAGACATTTAGAGTAGCTATCTCGACTTGTGTTTCCTTACCATGTTTGATACTGTTAACATGTATGTCTTTTGACACTGTGATGGAACTTAACATAATTGGGATCCTTAGGTTTTAAACTCTTTAAGTTGGTACTCTACTCAGACTTGTTTAATGCACCTTTGTATGTTAATCTTGCAATCCAGGAAACTTGACTCTTCTCTAACTCTCTCAATGTGTTCTCTACCAATATGTTATTTTTTCTAAGTGTTCAACCTGCTTCTAAGTCTTGTTGACCCTCTTAATTAACATGTTCTGTGTCCAGACAACTTTGTTATGACTACTTTTAAAACACAAGTATGTCTCTTCAGATTCTGTCCCTTAATCGTAGTCCTCTCACTCTCTTTTGTTACCTACATTATTCTGAATCTATCACTCTTGGCCGACTGAAAGCCAAGGGCACTAAGACTCTATCTATTGACTTCATTAGTGTGAGCACTGCTCGGGGTCCATTTGAGACCTTTGTGAACTCTGACACACTAGGACTTGAGATTCTTTGGCCATTCTCTTTACTACTGAGACTTGAGCTATCTTTGACACTCAGTTCTTTCCCCCTTATGTCTACTGAATCTGCAAATTAGTTTGTTTAAGTTTGGGTCATATGGTAAATCTATGGCTGTTTGGTTTGGCTTGAGTTCCTCTATGACTTCTGGGTTGTGCAGATAGATATAGTTCCATGTTGGGATCTGGGTATGCCAATTGGTGAAGAAAGAGTTTTGTTGAAGGCCCAGGCAATACTAGATATCTCTTTTGGGCCTGCTATGGGCTTACTGTTATTGCTTGTATAACATTTTGTAATTATATTCATCATTGGGTCTGTAATAATTCAGTAATAAACAATTGGGGTGTTAGTGAAATTGTGGAAATGGGTATATTCTAATGTTTGCATGAAAGGGGTAAAAAGCATGCCTGTCTACTTGCTATCCAACCTGCTATATATGTCATTCAATTTCCATGTGCACTGGTAGAAATCATGCTATTAGGAAGTCACACACTCACACAACTTGTATGCTATCAAAGCGTAAGTGCTTTATTTATTCCTATGTTTACGACTAGACAATATGCCTATAGGAAACAAAAAATGACAAAGACCATTCTTCCAATTTGCATAACTGCAGCATATTTACTAGAAATCATGCCTATAGGATTTTAATAATTTAATTTGCTATTGCATCATACCGTTCACCTAGAAAACATTCCTATAGGGGCTAAATATAAAAAAAGTCACAATCGTCAATCTTTAGAAATCCTGCATATAAGGTATTACTACTCGCTCTAAAGTGCTAATGCTGAATTCTTCAAACGCTATTTTATTGCTTAGCCACGCCACTATTAGAAAGAATGAGTAATTCTGAGCATTTCCAATAGTTTTGGTCAGACCCCTTTACGACTTATCCTTTCACCTAGAAAACATGCCTATAGTTCTGGTCGCTGTTTACACTTATCCCTTTACATTGGGCCTGTTGGACCAGGTGATCATCCAATTCTGCAAAAGGTACCAGGTGTGCCTTGGTCAGATCCACCCCTCGTTCTGGAGGATAGTCATTCTCCTCCGATTCTTCGTGAGCAAGATTGATGGATGCCCTTTCACTGTTGATTATCTGATGCGCCTATAGCCAGGCGTTTGAGCCTTAAGGCCAGGCCTGGCCTGGCTTTATCCAGGCGTTTGGGCCATAAATCCAGGTCCCTGGTCTGGTCCAATCCGAATTTTGAAGATCTTAAGTGTTTCCCGGTTTGAATAAAAGTCTCCTACACGTTTAGGGTTTGTCCCAAACATATAAAAGACCAAAAAACACAACTTTGAAGAGGGAGAAGCCATTGAAGTGAAGAAAAACCAGTGGATTACTACTCAGTGAAGCAAACATTGATTTTTATAGCTTTTATTTATTATTTTGTAGTTCAATTATGCAAGTTATTTTAGAATTGATTATTATGAATANGCTAATTGAATGGCCATCAATTTGTCGTGCCTATTTAGTATGTATCTACTTGAGAGAGAGTGCATATTTAGGTAATTGTTTGAACAACACCACTCCCAGAGTATAGACGAAAGTCATAACCGAGGGTTTAGAGGTTGGATTAGAAATAACGATACCTCGGGTGCAATCTAAAGTGAACTGTAATGCAATCTAGCTAGCGTAACTTGAGAGAGTGCGTCTAGTAAATTATTATAATTACTTGAGAAAGATTTATGGTATATAGAGTGTTCATGATTGATAGAGATAATTAATCAAGTTATATGAAATATCCGAGAAGTAAGTTCACCAATGGGGGAAACCATAACCTTAGACCTTTATTATAATTTTTTACACCATATTGTTAGTTTATTGATTTTGTTAGTAGAAATAGTATAAAATCACCAATTTATATTCAAAAGTCTTGAGAGAATTGATTAAATAAAAGTTGCGTATTCTAAAGACTTGATTGATACGTTAATTCCCTGTGGGATCGACTCTGGGCATAATACCCCAGATTATATTTGCAACGCCTGCTTAGTCTTTTATTAGACATAGTTGAGTGTGATCAGGTATCATGGGGATTCGGTGTGACCAAAGGTTTTTCCCCCTGAGACGTTTTTATGTCATATCTGTCGAGGGTAGCCTTTAGAACCAGTTAAGAAATTTTAAGGCCTTGTTTTTTTTTGTTACGGGCCTCTGACGTCCCCGAGCAGTGTTTATACAGTCGTAGACTTTATAGTTTGGGTGTTTCCCCGTGTTAATATCATTATTCCGAGTTATCGGGCTTGCCTAAGATGTCAGTCCCCGAGTGGGGGTGGCCTTAGCCTTTAAAATTTGGGTATAGCCTAATAGAACTTATGCCCCTGAGCTCTGATAACTCGGACCATCCAAATTTGGTTTTGGGCAGCAATCCTAGGGTGGGAGTGATCGCTTGAACTCAGACTAAGGTGGCCCTTGGGCTCGATACCTTTAGGAGATCGGAAGTAGGTAATTTCTTATGAAATGCAAAAAATTTAAAGAGACAACGATACTTATCCGCAAGGAAGAGACTTTCTTTTATTCTTGTGCATTATAATTACACATGTGTACAAGCTTTGTGTCAGGGCTCGAGCAATCAATTTGGGAACGGTTCATTTGACCGTTTGTCCCTTACAATAAATCCTATCGATTGAGACCCTTTAGTTACGAAGTTTCTTCCCTTTGCTAAAGTAGATACCCAAGGGTAATGTCCCCCAGTATTCGAGGTTGATTATAGAGAAGCCTCAGATACTGTTAATATGATCTTAGACATCGATTCATGACTGGTATTCGATTATAAGTTAGCACGATCCACTGTTGCCTCGTTAAAGATCTTACCGAAAAACCTGTTTGGGACAAAATCGGTTAAAAGGAAAAAGATTGCAAAGCGTGCTTTCAGGCCTAAAAAATTTGTCCTGCTCCTTGTTGGTTACCTGCAAGCATTAGTCCGAAATATAAGTAAAATAAAATGAATAGGGTCGTACCTTAGCAGTAACTTTGTATCACGTGAGTTAATTCCAATTGCTCAGTAGTTGTTCGCCATTTTTCGTCCCGAGTTTGTAGGATCCCTTTGCGGTGATTTCGATGATATGATATGGCCCCTCCCAGTTCGGCCCCAACTTTCCCTCGTTCGGGTTTCAGGTGTTCAGCGTGACCTTCCTTAATACTAGGTCCCTCACATTGAAGTATCAAAAGTTGGCCCTTCTGTTGTAATATCTCTTGATCCGTTACTTTTGGGCAGCCAACCAAACAAGGTCGACTTCATGCCTTTCATCCAATAGCTTCAGGCTCATACTCATGGCCTCGTTATTTGATTCCTTTGTCGCATATCGGAACCTGATAATTGGTTCTCCGACTTTGAATGATATTAGAGCTTCAACGCCATAAACCAATGAGAACTGAGTGGCCCCGGTACTAGATTTTGAGGTCGTACGATATGCCCATAGGACTTCAGGTAGGATTTCCTTCAATTTTCCTTTGGCGTCAGTCAACCTCTTTTTAAGGTTATGGAGTATGGTTTTGTTGGTTGATTTAGCTTGTCCGTTCCCACTAGGGTGGTAGGGTATTGATAGGATCCTTTTGATTTTGTGGTCTTCAAGATATTTGGTTACTTTGCTACTGATGATTTGTTTTCCATTGTCGCACATGATCTCGGCCGACATTCCGAACCGACATATGATGTGGTCCCAAATGAAATCAATGACCTCCTTCTCCCTGGCCTTCTCATATGCCTGTGTGTCTACCCACTTAGAAAATAGTCATTCATAAACAAAATAAATTAGGCTTACAGGGTGCCCATGAAAGGGGACCGACGATGTTCATTCCCCACTTCATTAATGGCCATGGCGACAAAAGCAAATGCAGCAGCTCCCTGGGTTGGTGAATCATCAGATCATGTCGTTGGAACCCACCACATTTTTGTACGAACTCCTTCGCATCCTTTTCCATGTCGATCTAGTAATAGCCTGCTCTGATCACCTTTCGAACCAATGATTCGGCGCCTGAATGATTTCCACAGGTACCCTCGTGGATTTCCCTTCGAACGTACTCGGTATCTCCTGGTCCTAGACATATTTCTAATGGGCCATCAAACATTCTTCTGAACAAGGTTCCGTCTTCGGACAAGGTAAACCGGGATGACTTTATATGTAGGGCCCTCGATTCTTTTGGATCCGAGGACAGTTTTCTAGTCTTCAGACATTTCTACATATTTGTTTCTCCAATCCCAAGTCAGGCTTGTAGAGTTTATCTCGGCATGATCTTCTTTTACCATCGATCTCATGAGTTGCATGACTGCCCCCAAATTGAGCTCATCGTCTTCGACCGATGACCCTAAGTTAGCAAGGGCATCAGCCTCACTATTTTGATCCAGGGGCACGTGTTGTAGGGTCCACTCCTCGAACCGATGTAATGCTACCTGCAACTTATCCAGGTATCTTTGCATTCGTTCTTCTCTGACCTCAAATGTTCCATTAACTTGGTTTACCAGGAGGAGGGAATCACACTTAGCTTCAATCACATCTTCCCCAAGCTTTTGGCTAGTTCGAAATCTGCAATCATGGCCTCATATTCGGCCTCATTGTTAGTCTATTTTACAGTCCTAATAGATTGTCTAACTACATTGCCTGTTGGTGGCTTCTACACGATGCCGAGTCTGGACCCTTTCATGTTCGAGGCATCGTCCATAAAGAGTGTCCAGATTCCCGAGGGCGTCCCCTAGTTTACCAACAAATCTTGTTCGACCTCGGGTATTAGGGTCGCGTAAAGTCGACCACGAAATCTGCCAAAATTTGAGATTTGATAGTTCTTCGGGGTCGATACTCAATATCATACCCGCTGATTTTTACGGCCCATTTGGCCAATCGTCCCGAGAGTTTGGGTTTATGCATAATATTTCTCAATGGATAAGTTGTTACAACATATAGGGTGGCACTAAAAATACAGTTTCAGTTTCCTATAGACGCTTAGCAAAGCGAGCACCAATTTTTCCAGGTCAGGGTACCTAGTTTCGGCCTCACCTAGAGTCCTACTAACATAGTAAATTGGAAATTACGTACCTTGTTCCTCTCGGACCAGGACTCTACTTACTGCTATTTTCGATACTACCAAGTACAAGTATAGTTGTTCGTCTGCCTTTAGTCTGTCAAGCAGCGATGGGCTCGATAAATAACAATTGAGTTCCTTCAGGACCCGCTAACACTCTGGGGTCCATGAAAAGTTATTCTTCTTCTTGAGTAGCGAGAAGAATCGGTGACTCTTATCCGAGGATCTCGAGATGAATTGTCATAGGGCGGATATCCATCTGGTTAATCTTTGCACGGCCTTCATGTTGTCCATGAACGTGATATCTTTGATGGCTTTGATTTTATCGGGGTTGATCTCGATTCCTCGGTTGGATACCATGAACCCGAGGAATTTACCTGATCCAACTCCGAACGCATATTTCTCCGGGTTCAGCTTCATATTGTACTTCTTCAATATGTTGAAGGTCTCCTCCAAATGTTTTAAATGGTCCTCTGCTCGCAGAGACTTAACCAACATATCTTCAGTGTAAACCTCCATCAATTTTCCTATTTGTTCCTCAAACATGCTGTTTACTAGGCGTTGATAAGTGGCACCGGCATTTTTTAATCCGACTGGCATCATGTTATAGCAGTACGTGACGTACTTAGTGATGAATGAGGTTTTTTCCTGATCATCAGGGTTTAACTGTATTTGTGTACCCGAAATAGGAATCGAGAAAACTAAGGATCTCGTGGCCTACCGTAGCATCGATCATGCGATCGATGTTTGGCAGAGGGAAGGAGTCCTTGAGACATGCTTTGTTCAAATCCTTCTACACAAATTCTTAATTTGTTCCCCTTTTTAGAGACTACCATTGCGTTTGCTAACCAATATGGATATTTAACTTTGCGAATACACCCTATTTTAAGGAGTTTAGATACCTCGTTCTTGATGAAAACATGTTTGACCTCGGACTGGAGCCTTCTTTTCTGCTTGATCGGATGGAATTTTGGGTCCTGGCTTAGCTTGTGGGTGGTTATCTCCGGTGGGATCCCTGTTATATCAAGATGGGACCAAGCGAAACAATCCATGTTAGTTATAAGAAATTGAATGAGTTTTTTCCTAAGCTCGGGAGTCAACCCCGTGCCTAGGTATACCTTATGATCGAGTAGATGTTCGATCAATATGACCTGTTCCAACTCTTCGACCATTGATGTAGTAGAGTTGGAGTCATCAAGGACTATAAAGGATCGGGAAATCCCGTAATCATCAGTCCCCTACTTGTCTGGTTGGGTCGTGGCCGGTATTGGTAATTTTTATTTGGACTCTTACTTTGATCCTGAACTTGGTTCCTTTGACATTGCGAGTATTGATATTAGAATCACTTCTTCGATTGCAAACATCTCTTTTTGGCCGGTTGTTCTCCGTAGATTGTCTTAATCCCTCCCGGTGTGGGGAGTTTTAACACTTGGTGAAGAGTTGAGGGCACTGCCCTCATGTTATGGATCCATGGCCTCCCGAACAGGGCGTTATACCTCATGTCACTTTCGATCACATAAAACTTGGCCTCCTGGATGGTCCCGACGGCATTGACTGGTAATTTTATCTCCCCCTTGGTGGTTTCACATGCCATATTGAATGCATTCAGAACTCAGACTGTGGGCACGATTTGATCTTGTAGACCGAGTTGTTCTACGTCTCTTGATGGATGATGTTGGCCGAGCTACTTGGATCAATTAACACATGCTTAACTCGAGATTTATTTATGAGTACAGATATTACCACCACATTGTTGTGAGGTTGCACGATCCCCTCTGCGTCCTCGTCGTTGAAAGAGAAGGTTCCTTGTGGTATGTAATATCGAGTCCATTTTTCCCTTGTGATGGACACTTTTGCGCGTTTCAACATCGGCCCTTAAGGGACATAGACTCCACCAATGATCATGTTAATGATGTGTTGGGGTTCTTCCTGCTCGGTTTGTTTGTTAGAATCCCTGTTTCTGAAAAGATTCTTGGCTCGGTCGCTCAGAAATTCTCGAAGGTTCCTGTTGTTGAACAACCAGGCTACTTCCTCTCTCAACTTTCGGCAATCCTCCGTTCTATGGCCATGAGTGCCATGATATTTGCACATCTGTTTGGGATCTCTTTGGGCTGGATCAGATTGCAATGGTCGAGGCCATTTGGTATCTTTGATGTGTCCGATAGTTGATACAATGGAAGCCGCATCAATATTAAACTTAGATTCCGATAACCTTGGTGCTTCTTTAGGTCCGATAGGCATGTCGAAGTCGTTCTTGCTCATGAGTCCTCGAGCGCTTTGACCTTGATCACTTCTCCTTTCATCACATAGAACTTCGCCCGTACCCACTATTTCTTCGCTCTCTATTATACGACTGGTACTGATCTCTGTTTGATCTCGGTTCACGGTCGATATCTCTCTTGATTCTGTCGACGGGTCTGAAATATAAACGGACCCGGAAGGAGCCCCAAGTTGATCATCTTCAACCCTGATCTTTGATTGATTACAGTTATGCACATCGGCCCAAGTAACAGCCGGGTACTCTATCAGATTCTGCTTCAACTGTTGTGAAGCCACCGAGCTTCGAACATTGAGTTCTTGAGTGAAATCTTGAACGACCCAATCATCAGCGACCGGAGGTAGGTCCATTTGTTCTATTTGAAACTGGGATATGAACTCTCTGAGCATTTCATTGTCCATCTGTGTTAGTTGAAAATGTCCGACTTCCTAGTCTCGACCTTGATAGCCTCAACGTGTGCCTTCACGAAAGAGTCCGCAAGCACATCAAATGAGTCAATAGAATTAGGTGGTAAATTGCGGTACCATATCATAGTTCCCTTCGATAGAGTCTTTCCTAATTTCTTCAGCAAGACAAATTCGATCTCATCATCCTCCAAGTCATTCCCTTTGATGGCACATGTGTAGGAGATAACATGCTCGTTCGGGTCGGTTGTTCCATTGGATTTAGGAATCTCTGGAATGCGGAACTTCTTAGGGATCGACTTGGGAGCCGCGATCGGGGGGGGGGGGG
>ML398131.1:65554-140123 GCA_005239525.1 Nicotiana knightiana
GCCTGGGGGGGGGGGGGGGGTAGGTTTCTGCACGAACTTCTTGGAGTCCATGCCTTTCAATATCGGCGGCGCTCTTGGGATTTGATCAACCTTGGAATTGTAGGTTTCCACCTTTTCTTCATTTGCCTCGATCTTCTTTTTTCCCGACTCAATCCGTTTTGTCAGTTTTTTGAGCATCTTCATGATTACCGGATTTGTCCTCGATTCCTTCTCATTCGATCTCTTTGAGGCCGATTTAACTCTGTGAACAACTTCCTGGGATGGCTCGGGCTCAATCCTACTCGGCAGGCGACTCTGGTTCTGGAGTTGGGCTATATCCGCCTGTTGGGCTTGTAATATTTCGAAGATCACCTGTAAGTTGATTCCACCATCTTCGCCGCCATGTGTGCTTTGAGCGGCCGATCGAACATCCCTACGGACGCCATCCTCAGGATCGGTGGGCAAATTTGCGTTGATGGCCACATGTGAGCTGACGTCGATTAGATCTGCAGCCGGGGCTCCGTCGAGATTGACCGGGGGCACGTTGTTCCGGGGTGCTACGTTAACGTTTTTGCCATGGTGGTCGAAATCATTATCAACGCGTAGAGGTGCTGATTGAGAGTTCAACATTTGTATCCTGAAATCAGAGTCGCTCCAAAGAACAAGTGCAAAATAGTGTGTGTTATGAAAATTTGTATCAAATAACCACTATTATCCTTACCCCCACGGTGGGTGCCAAACTGTTTACCCTCAAAATCGGATAACAATTAAATTTATAAGTGGTTTTAAAGATACATGGATTAAATTGACACAAAGTAACAAGTTAAATTGAAATTATAAATAAGGTATGATAAAATAAGCTCAAACCACACGAATTGGACAGTAACGATCTTGGGAGGAGGGTCCTCCTTGAATAGGATGCAATTCGATCACAATATCAAGACACAATTGAAATAGAACTTTAAAGAGAAAATAACAATATATTGCTTCTGAGTGAATGTTACCATGTCCATTACAAATCAGACCCCTTTATATAATAGGGGAGTCCTACTTTAGGTACAATTCTATAAAAGGTAGAAAATCCAATGATTTTCTAATTAATCGGTTTCTCATTGATACATACCGAGATTCCCACCGTGATACTCGACCGGTTACGGATACTTTCGCCTTCTGTTATTTGGTCTGACAATGTTTCCTTGAGCGTATTCGGCGTCAGGGTTGGTTCCGATGTCACAGACTCGATTTCCTTGAAAACGGGCACTCTGACCTCGAGCCCTAGTTCGATGGAACCCGAGGTCGATCTTTAACCGTTCACGTTTCAATCCCGATCTGTCATTCAATAGACGATCCTGATTTTGACCGTATACAGTTAGACTTCTGATCTAATATAAGTGTCGCTATTAGGAAAAAATTCCATTTTTATTCTTGACTCCTAATAAAGCACCAATCTGAAGATAACTTTAAATTGAAATCAAAAGTTAGACGGTAAATTTGTATATTAACGAAGAAGAAGTATGATTTACAACGAAAGAGCTCTCTCACCCCAAATCAGATTTATTCTAACTATGGGATTGCAACTTGTTTAAAAAAAAAAGAGGAGAAGAATAGCAGCTTGGTTACGAAAGGGGTCGGGAAAAAGATTAAAGAATGGAGTTATAGATTAAGGTTATTGATGATAAAATAGCAAAAAAATTGGTCAAACCAAAAATACTTATAAGTTAAAAAGTCATAAATAGAGGATGACCAGCTTATAATTTTTGACTGAGTTAAGCTTATAAGCACTTTTAATATTATCAAACTTTTAAAAAGTCAAATATACTTATAAACTAGTTTGATCATCTTATAAATTTAGCCAAACACCACTAATACCCATTAGGTAGCCAAACACCACTAAGACCCATTTGGCCAAATTAGAAGGAGAAATCGGGTCTAGAGCAATAAAATATTTAAATGATTGTTGAAATATTCATATCTAAACTAAATTATATTTAATTTTCTTACAAAACTAAATAAATTTATATAAGTTGAATAATTTTTATCAAATAAAAAATGTCTTATACCTAAGAAGATGAGGGGCGTAATATGCACTGTTATTAAAGGTGACGTGGGTGAAGAAGGTAGTTGACGAAAACCTTGGAAATGTGGCGCACATGCTCTATGCCCATTCTAATATGCAAATGCTGGATTTATTAGATCGGTCGAGGCTGGAGCACATGCCTTCTAACTCTTCTTGCCTCCATTTTTAGTGTTGTTTAACAATATAATAGCTCTGCTTGGCTCCATTTCTTTAGCAACCTCATTTGCAAATATTCTTTGGTGGCCCTTTTATCAGGTACCCAAATAGCTTCAAAATGGATTATCTTAGAATTTTTTTTTATGGATTGAACATCAAATTTAATGAAGTGTTGCCACTTTCTCTATGAGCAGCACTTTTAACTTTTGATTTTGAAAATCTGTTCAATGGGAAAGCAAGGTATTAAAGATCTATCCCAAAAAATGTGATATTTCTGCAATTTTTTTTCTTTTATCATTGTACCATTATAAATTTTAATACTAATATATGGTAGGATAACAAATAATTTTACAGGAAATTTATTTATTGGTTATTATTATGAAAAAGTTCCCATACTTTTCTTAAATTTTATGAAGAACTTGTTGTATTATTTATTTTATTTTTATTTTTTATATAATATTAATGTATACGGTTAAAATCGAGTATGTCCGATTTTATGGGCTCGAGGGACTGCCTCGAGAATAAGCTCATAATGAAGCGAGCTCGAGCTCGAGCTCGAAGACATGAAGACCGAAGGATCGAGAAAGGGCATGATCAACATCGAGCAGCGGAATAGCGAGATATCAGTGATCGACCATGGATCTCGGCAGAAATCTCGAAAATATTTTAATGATTAACGGTTATTGACATCAATCATGGATTTTATTTCCGAAATTAGTGTTGTATCTTATTTAGGATTCCTCTACTATATAAAGAGGAGCCCATTCATTTATAACACATATACATTCACTGAGAAATAATAACACGCTGCTCTTTGCTTGCTTACATTTTACTACTGTTCTTACTGTTCTTAACACCTGATCTCGAGCATGTTCCTAATCGAGGTTGACATATTGCTGAAACACTGGTTTGATTTATTTTACCATTCAATTCATTTATTTAATTCATCATTTATCAATTGGTATTGAATCAGATCACGTATCCTTAAAACCACAATATAAGTTTTATTGTTACTCGTATTTTGAGGTAAACACTTTGGCGCCCATCGTGGGGCTAAGGATAATAGTGATTGTTCAGTGCTAATTCTGCTAAAACACACTATTTTACACTTGTTCTTGTCAAGAATTTTTGTTTTCAGGCTGAATAATGTCAAACTCACAAAACACATCTACACATGGCGACAATGGCCTCGAAATCCACGGAGAAAACGAGAACGTAATTGCTCCAGGAATTGAGGTGCCGCAGGCTGACCTCGGAAGAGCACCGCCCGTTAACCCGGTTGATGTCAGTTTACATGTTGCTTTGAATGCGGATTTAGGCGCGGATCCCGAAGGAAGTGTATGTAGGAACGGTCGAACTGACAGCCGAGGTACACAGGGAATAAGAGACGAATGAGTAATTCTCCAAGTAATATTCGAAATGCTTCAAGCTCAAAGAACCGCCATCGTTCACTTGCAAAATTAGCACAGAGCACCAAATAGGGTCGAGCAGGAGGTTACTCTAGTACCGAGCCGGTACCTGAAAGATCGGGTGATAACACCTCGACATCCGATCCTGCTATAATGAGGATGCTTGAGGAGCTCACTAAGAGAATCGAATCGGGAGAGAACAAAATAGAGCACCAAAGATAAGTAGACGACCAAATAGCAATCACCGTCCCCAGCCTCGACCAAATCGAAGAAACATTTAGTGGAAGAAGAAGAAGAAGAAGAGGATTTTCTAACTCCTAGAACTTTTGTTGTTCCCGAAGAATCAGATGCAACCAAGTCAACGATCGAGGAGATAGAACATGTGATACTAATCGAGTATCTGACCGAACGAAAGGTATACTTGGGAATGGGGTTAACCCACGAACTCAGAAAAAAACTCATTCAATTCCTTATTGATAACATGGACTTCTTTGCGTGGTCCCATTTAGACATGACAGGAATCCCACCGGAGATAAAAATGCATCGACTGAGCCTGGATCCCAAGTTCAAATCGATAAAACAAAATAGAAGGCCCTAGTCCGAGGTAAAGCATGCCTTCATAAAGGACGAGGTAACCAAACTTCTCAAAATAGGGTCCATTTGGGAGGTAAAATATCCCGAATGGTAAGCTAATATAGTCGTTGTCCCCCAAAAGGGGAACAAACTTAGAATGTGTGTAGACTATAAGGACTTGAATAAAGCATGTTCGAAAGACTCTTTTCCATTGCCTAACATCGATCGCATGATCGATGCCACGACCGGCCACGAGATCCTTACTTTTCTCGACGCCTATTCTGGGTATAATCAGATCCAAATGGACCCAGAAGACCAATAAAATACTTATTTTATCACTAAGTATGGGACATATTATTATAATATAATGCCCTTCGGGCTAAAAAATGCAGGAGCTACATATCAACGCCTAGTTAACAAAATTTTCGAAGGACAAATATTTAAATCAATGGAAGTTTACGTCAACGACATGTTAGTTAAGTCCCTATGCATAGAGGACCATTTGATTCATTTGCAGGAAACATTCGAAATCTTGAGGAAGTACAATATGAAGCTTAACCCCGAGAAATATGCTTTCGGGGTTGGTTCGGGCAAATTCCTCAGCTTCATGGTGTCAAATCGGGGAATCGAAATCAACCCTGATAAATTAAAGCCATCGAGGCAATCACCGTCGTCGATAGTGTAAAAGTCGTACAAAGGCTAACCGAATAGAGCTTCCTTGGGTCGATTCATTTCAAGGTCATTAGATCGGTGCCACAAGTTCTTCTCTTTATTCAAAAAGAAAAATGATTTCGCATGGACCCCGGAATGTCAAAACAGGCAGTGGAAGAATTGAAGCGATATTTATCAAGCCCACCTTTGCTTCACACCCCGACGGCAGATGAGAAGCTTTACTTATACGTGGCGGTGTCCGAGATCGAGGTAAGTGGTGTCCTAGTTTTAGAAGAGCTAGATACGCAGTTTCCTGTTTATTACGTAAGTCGAACCTTAGGAGATGCTGAAACTAGGTATATGCACTTAGAGAAATTGGCACTTGCACTAATAAGTGCCTATAGAAAATTAAAGCCATATTTCCAATGTCACCCCTTATGTGTGATAACCACTTATCCAATCCGTAATGTTTTGCAAAAGCCTGAACTATCGGGTCGATTGTCCAAATAGGCCGTCGAACTCAGCGAGTACGATATCAAATATCAACCCCAAACGTCCATCAAGTCTCAAATTTTGGTAGACTTCGTGGCCGATTTTTCGCCAACCCTTGTACCTGAAGTGGAAAAGGAGATTCTACTAAAATCGGGTACGTCATCGGGGGTATGGACCCTCTTCACTGACGATGCCTCGAATTTGAAAGGGTTCAGGCTCGGCATTGTTATGAAACCGCCCACGGGTAGTATTATTAGACAATCCATTAAAACTTCCAAATTGACTAACAACGAGGCCGAGTATGAGGCCATGATTGCAGGTCTCGATCTAGCTAAAATCTTGGGAGCGGAAGTCGTTGAAGCTAAATGCGACTCTCTACTGGTAGTAAACCAAGTAAACGGAACATTCGAAGTTCGAGAGGATATGATGTAAAGGTACTTATACAAATTGCAGGTAGCCTTGCACCATTTTAAAGAGTGGACTCTACAACATGTACCTTGAGAACAAAACACTGAGGCCGATGCACTTACCAATTTGGGATCATCGGTCGAAGAAAATGAGTCAGCTGGGGGACTGTCGTCCAACTCTCGAGGTCTGTGATCGAGGAAGGATATGCAGAAATAAATTCTACGAGCTTAACTTGGGACTGGAGGAATAAATACATCAAGTACTTGAAGAACAGAAAGGTTCCATCGGATCCCAAAGAATCGAGGGCCTTACAAAATAAAGCCGCATGTCTCACATTAGATGAATATGGAACATTATACAGAAGGACATTCGATGGTCCATTGGCAGACGTCTGAATGCTGTATTAAACAGCGCGGCTCGGAGACGTCTGAATGCTGTATTAAACAAAAGGCCTTCAAATGCTTTAAAAACCGGTTAAAAGGCTACCCTCGACAAAACAATTAAAAAAGGGCTTCGATAAATCATCCCTCAAAAAACTAAAAGGCTTCGATAATATCAGCCTTCGAAAAACCTCAAGAGGTATCGAACTATCTTAATGCAAACACGCTGAGACACAAAAAAGAAAAAAGGGGTTCCAATCATCGGACCCTCTGAAAACCCAATGGGTAGAAAAAACATATGCTAAGGCATAAGGAAATTTTCACTAAGTCTTTTAGCTGAAAAGGGGAAAATAATAGCCATTTTCAGAGGCCAAATTGGCGCAATCTAAGGAGCCTAAGGGACAACACTATTAGAGTTCGAGACCTCGTTCTCACTCGATTAGAACTCAATGGTTCCGCTATTCTGAGTTCAAACAAAGTCAATTATAGCATAAGGATTCACCAAAAAACTCTAAGGGTATATTGCTGTAAGCTCAAAACTTACCCATCATTTAATAGAAGCCTAAGGGTTTACTTTATTCTAAGTTCAAAATTCATTCGAGCTTGGTTATAAAGATAATACATCTATGGATTCGATCAAGCCACCCGAGATAAGGTCTCGAATGTATTTCTGAGCTCAAGAACTTACCATCATATAACCAAAAAACTTAAGGGTTTACTCTGACTACGAGCTAAGGTTAGTAAAATTACGGCAATAAAAATTTTCAACATTTTAAATGAAGACAAAAAACATATCTGGACTTGAAATCTATGAAGGAATTCGAAGAGAAGTTTTTCTATTATATATCGAATAGTATGTACAAAAGGCCAATCAAGGCCTTACACAAAAAAGATACGAAAGAAGAAAATACTAAAGGCCTAGTCTACCCCGGGAGCCACATCCTCGGGAGCCACATTCTCGGGAGTCAAATCTTCGGGAGCCGCTTATTTAGTAGCATCATCCCCATATTCTCCACTCTCGGACCCACTAGCGGAATCCTTTTCATCAGAAAGCAAGGCTGCGACCTCAACCACCAAATCTTTGGCACTTTCAATGTCAGCTGAGAGGTCAAAGCCACGAGTGTGCACTTACTCAAGAGTCTCTCTCTGGGATTGTCACCTAGCACGGTCGACATCACATGACAACTTAACTTCAGTAGAAATTGAGATCTCTTGTGCCCGAATTTTGGCAGCCCCGACATCAGCTCGGTAAGAGGCCACAAGCGCCTCTACCTCAGACTTAGCCTTTGAAAGCTCGACGGCCAGTTTAGCCTCGAGCTCTTCAATATTTCGGGACTGGGCCAAACTTTCCTCCTTCACACTTTGGAAATGGCACTCGGCTGAAGTTAGTTGGGCCTGAAGTACATCCTTCTCCGAGGCAAGACGCTCCATATGCTGTCTCCACCCCAGAGTTTCGGCCTCCTTCATATTAGCCTCCTCTCGAAGCTGCTTTACCAGCTCATCCTTCTGCTGAACCTGTAAAACCAAAAGGTTAATTACCAAAAATCAAGTTAACACGTAACAAACTCTCAAGAAATTACATTACCCGTTCGATGAGTTCGGTCTGCTCTCGATGAGTTCTTGTGAGTTCGGCTCGAAGGGTCATGATCTCCTCTTCCTTTTGAACGTAGAGGAGTTTGAGGCCATCCTTCTCCTCCACGAGCTTCTTGATCATGGCCTCACATCGGGATAGCTCACCCCTGGATTTGGAAGATGCTTCTCGGTAGAGCACCATGGCCTATACGCAAAGAAGAGAGTCAGACTTGAAAAGATATTAATTAAACACAAGTGTAAATATGAAGAAATGGAAATTACTTGTTTCAGAAGCCGCTGAGCCTCGTCGATAACAAATGATGCATCTAGATCAGGACATCGTCAACCCCGGCAAAGCACTCCCAAAATATGTCATTCCCTTTATGGGCCAGCCCCACGTCGGGAGTCTCCATGGCCCCAGCATCTTGTAACTTCCCCTCGGAGAATGTAGGGCCAAGAGGCGAATCACCAATGTTGATTATCCCAAGTGAATCACTTGGAACATTATCTTCTCTATGAATGGTCTCGGGGCTAGACCCTTTGGGCACACCCGCTGACTGATTATCAAGGCAGGGGGCATCCTCACCACCCGATTGCTCGGGGACTTTGCTCGGACCCTCTTCCTAGATGTCCTCGGTCCGAGATTGAGCCGCCTCAAGCTCCACCATCTCGACACTCCTGTAAGCCTCAGTACTTCCCCTCTTTTGGGTTACCAGCGGGCAACCATCATCTTCATCCTCTTCATCTTCCTCTCGTAGTCGTTGAACTACGTCGACACGAGGAGCAGAGGGCTCGGCTTTTGACTTCCGTGATTTGTTTTTCTTTGGCTTTGGGGTATCGGGAGGGGAAGCTCTTCTCCTCTTCCTCTATTTGGTCGGCCTCGGTACCTCCTCTTCCCCAAGAAGAGGTGGCCTTATAGCAACATTTTCAACGATACCTACACGTAAAGAAACCAAGTTAACAAGGAGTACATTACGAGGGAAACCTCGATATACAAGCAAAAGAGCTCACCGTTGTTTTTAGCCTCCCATTGACCCCTGGACAAATCACGCCAACAATGCTCGGCGTTAGAAGAGGTGGAGGCCAGTTGTCGAACCCAGACTCCAAGGTCCAGAAATTGTCACGACCCAAAATCTATTAAGGTCGTGATGGCGCCGGGCACCATCGTCAGGCAAGCCAATCATTAATTAGTTGAAATAAATTCATGTTTTAACATTTTTGAAATCATTACCTTTAACTTATTACGTAATAACTAAACAAAAATCCGTTAAGTAAATACGAAAGTTTACTATTCCATTATTTTTTTTATAAAATACATCCCATACACAATCCAGAACCCGATGTCACAAGTGCATGAGCAAATTCTAAGAATTTCACAAATACTACAAAGCTTGTCTGAAATACGAATTGGACAAGGAATTTAAAATAAAAATAATTACAATATGAGGGAGACTCTGTCAGATGCAGATCGCCTCCGGATGATGCAGCTCGCCTAAGTCTCCAAACCAGCCACATCGCTATGAAAGTACATGTGCAATAAAAATGCACAGCAAGTGTAGCATGAGTACGAAAACAACGTGTACTCAGTAAGTATCCCGCTAACCTCAGAGAGGTAGTGACGAAAGGTTGAATTAGACACTTGCTAGAAGTCAATTTAGTATAATCAAGTGAGACACTAAGCATGAGTGTCATAGGTAATTTATTAAAATCAGGAATAAATAATATCAACTTCTTCCACATTTAACACTTTAAGTCTTCATCATTTTAGTTGACAATTTTAAAGAAATAATCAGGGATAAGAAACATCAGACTTATTTCACATTTTACACATCAATTCTTCTTCTTTTTAACTGGAAATTAAGAATTTTCTCAGGCTGATAAACATGTATAAATCATAGGAAATACACGGCAATTATCATGCGCAAACAAAGTACCGAGGGTCGAATGGCACGGACGAACAATAATAAACTGTGCACTGCCGAGGGTCGAACGGCTTGAACCATAGATGCATCTATCTTCCCCACTCGCGAATCGATGCGACGCGGTTATACATAAATACAGGGTTATCCTGCTCGCGAATCATACATTCGACTCAGGCACCCATAGATACACATATTCACGCAATAAGTTCACATTTTATCAAGAAAGCAGTTACCCAGGAAAGTGGTAAAATACTTCTTAAAGGAACACGAAAATAACATTTAAATCTTTATTTTGAAACTCATTTGCCAAGTTTAATAATTTTCAATAATATAACCTTATCAGGAATACAATTATCCACAGAGGAGTCAATTCTCTTTCTAAATGATTAAGAAAGGTACACGCTAGCTTTATTAGGAAACAATTACCAATTCGATAGCATTATCAGTCTAATATTATTTGCAGGATCACATGATATTTATTGACAAGGTCACAAGTACAACAAGTAAAGCATGCCAGTAGCTACGCACGGACTCCCGTCACCTCGTGCGTACGTAGCCCCCGCAGATAGTAGCACATATTTAATTAGTTCACCTAGGGTGACAATTCCCCCTCACAAAGTTAGAAAGGAGACTTACTCGCTCCGAAATTCCATAACCGGCTTCCAAGCCCTTCCGACGACTCCAATGAACGCACAACGCCCCAAAACTATCCAAATAACGACAAACCAATGAAAATATACTCTAATATTTGTTAACAATTCTAATTATATAAACTCCTAACTTCGCTCAGTGAATTGACCAAAATGCCCTGTGGCCCACGTGCCCGGATTTTGAAATATCTCGAATATATATTCTACCCATAACTTTACTAGTTCAAATATACAATTTACTCAAACATTCATGCTCAATTCGTGGAAAAAAATCCAAATTACCAAATTTTCTAGGTTTTCTTCAAAATTCCCAATTTTTCACAATTTTTCATGTTTTAATCAATGCATATACCTTGTATTTAACTTGAGATGAGTGGGAATAACTTACCTTGTGATCCTTGACGAAAACCCTTCCTTAAAGCTCCCCACAATCGCCCATGCCAAGTGAAATAATGAAGAAATGGCCAAGAAATCCCGTTTTAAAACATTCTGCCCAGGCCGATATCCGCACCTGCGATCCACTTTCGCACCTGCGATTCCGAGGTACGCCCAAAATCTTGCACCTGAGGCCTTCTCAGCTCCAGCCAAAACTCGCACCTGCGCCCCATTGTCTGCATCTGCACCTTCGCAGGTGCGGAAATTACATCGCACCTGCGCTCCCAGCCAAGCCCCCAAAATATCACTCCTGCGGCCAAATCCTCGCAGGTGCGGTCACACCAGATGACAACAATCTCAGCACTTCTTCAAACTCCAAACTTGATCCGTTAACCACCCAAAATCCACCCGAGGTCCCCGAGACCCCTTCCAATTACACCAACCTGTTCCAAAACATAATGCAGACTTGCTCGAGGCCTCAAATCACATCAAACAACATCGAAACCACGGATCGCACTAAAATTCAAACTTTATGAACTTTGAAGTTTCCAACTTCTACATCCGATGCCGAAACCTATCAAATCATGTTCGATTGACCTCAAATTTTGCACACAAGTCATATTTGACATTACGGACTTGCTCCAACTTACAGAATCGCATTCCGACTCTGATATCAAAATTTCCACTTCCGGTCGGATTTCTCAAAAACCTACAAATTCCTATCTTTATCCAAATGACTTCAAAATGACCTACGGACATCCGAATTCACTTCCGATCACGCTCCCAACTCCAGAATCACCATTCGAAGCTATTCCCAGACTCAGAATCCCAAATGGACATCTATAACACTGAAATGCCTTATTGCCCAAACTTATGAAATTCTTCTAAAATGCTATCTTCCATAATATGCGTTGAAATGCTCCCGGGTTATCCAAAGCCTGATCCGGACATACGCCCAAAGCCAAAATCATCATACGAACCTGCAGGAACCTTCAAATTCTGATTCGGAGGTTGTTTACTCCAAATTCCAATCTTAGTCAATTTCTCCAACTTAAGGCTTCTGAAATGAGAATTTTCTTTCCAATTTAACTCTAAACTTCCCGAAATTCAATTCCGACCACACCTACAAGTCATAACACTTGAAACAGAGCTGTTCATGACCTCAAACCGTTAAACGACGCGCTAGAGCTCAAAACAACCGGTCGGGTCATTACATTCTCCCCTACTTAAACATACGTTCGTCCTCGAACGTGCTAAGAACTGCTCTGGAGTTATCTAAAATCACTGTTTAACACCTCGTGCACCTACCCGTGCTACCACAACCCAGTTGAGTACATTGGCTTGATCAAATCTGAAGATTTCTTCTTTTATCCATATAATAAGCTCAGAATCCAGTTCCAACACCTGGAATTTCTCCGCCAGGCCTAGTTCCAATATATAAACACCGTATTAACTACCACACGATATACCAGAACATCACTACATACCTTTGATGAATTAGCACCATGCACCGCATAATTCATCATCTGACCACAGTGACACTCCCTGAACCTTAATAGCCAAAATTTCACGAATCTGATGCTCCAAATGCACCTCATGATATATATATATATATACATCCTGCTATAATGCTGGCGATACCACCACAACGGAGGAAGTGCGTAGATATTTCTAACCAATTGTAGAGTTAACCAAACATTGAATCTCTCCTTTTTGACTTAGATCATCATCTCATTACGAACCAAATAATGGTAATTGTCCTTTAATATATTCCGCATAATCTTATCGCGCTGATCCTTGATCCAATAATCTTGTCTCACCCAATATGAACTGTTCAGACACAAATCATCAAAGGTATGTAGTGATGAATTAGCACCATGCACCGCATAATTCATCATCTGACCACAGTGACACTCCCTGAACCTTAATAGCCAAAATTTCACGAATCTGATGCTCCAAATGCACCTCATGATATATATATATATATACATCCTGCTATAATGCTGGCGATACCACCACAACGGAGGAAGTGCGTAGATATTTCTAACCAATTGTAGAGTTAACCAAACATTGAATCTCTCCTTTTTGACTTAGATCATCATCTCATTACGAACCAAATAATGGTAATTGTCCTTTAATATATTCCGCATAATCTTATCGCGCTGATCCTTGATCCAATAATCTTGTCTCACCCAATATGAACTGTTCAGACACAAATCATCCCAGACATGA
Organism: Nicotiana knightiana; assembly: GCA_005239525.1. Taxonomy (NCBI): domain Eukaryota; kingdom Viridiplantae; phylum Streptophyta; class Magnoliopsida; order Solanales; family Solanaceae; genus Nicotiana; species Nicotiana knightiana. The sequence goes on from ML398131.1 coordinate 78,431, forward strand.
CCAACAAGCCCACACAATGCCACAATGCGCCAATAGGCCACAACTCGAACATGATACATAAAGAAATGACTCAGGAAGGAACTACTCAACTCACACAACTAATATGAACTTTCCTCAGAATACAGGGAGTAAAACACAGGAAAACAGATATAGGGAACTATACTCAACATCACACTGTTGCGGCGCGCAGCCCAATCCAAATAACATGCCCGTGGCGACGTGCCACCCGGTCCACACATAAAATTCACATAAGGAAATATACACGGAGCTGAATTGCTCACTGATACAATTTACTAAATACCGGTCACAAGCACATTAGGTGCATAATACCATCCTGGGGAGACTGATAGAGCCATATGCTACAAAAATCAACCACAGCTGAGGTGCAATATATAACCTGGATCTCAAGAGCCATCCTGCTCACATAACCTCATCACTACGTGGAATCTCAACACATAAGAAATTATCAAGCCGTTTCACAACTCACACGACACAGTCATAATATCACATGAATTTGACGAAGACGGAACAACACATGATATTCCAACACCCCTCCTTGAGGAGCGCTATAGTGAAAGGAACACATCTGACTCGCATGAAGCCCATAATCTTGTTTTAATCCATTCACGCACTTCAAGCCGATTCTGCTCGCAATGAACTAGGTTGATAGCCTTAACTGGGCCCAAAATAACCTACTTCCTCTCATAACAAGCAGGAACAACCATCATAGCCGGGACAACACCCCACAATCCACAACCAAATGAACTGAACGCCTTCCAGGCATAAATTCTCAAATAAGTAATATTGCACTTCATTATACTTGGTCTAAATCTTCAATCCATTAAGTGACTACCTGTCACACTTATACCATCTTCCCGTGGTCACCCTCCCACGACCTTCCACGAGGTAACAAGTCTGCACCTCCATACCACCGACCACACTAATGCTGCAAAACACATCAAGAACCCATGACCAGGGTACAAACCTCTTTCACCGAATATCGATCTTAGGTGACACTGAAGATAACACTGGCTTACTCTGAACTTCAAAATCACTTTTTCTTGCTCATCCGAGCTCATGACATCCTTGTTAACACCGAACCGCAATCTCGATTCCTTACTTCCAATTACATACTGTTTACCGCACCTAACTCGCCAATATGAGATAGCGCAAGAATTACATCATAACTTCTGAACCACTAATAGGGTGAACACTTCATCATATAGAAACCTTTTATTTTCCTCAATTCAAGAGAACCACCACAAAATTCAAGACAACCACCACAACACGCGAGTGAATTCCCACAATCACAATACATGCAAATCCTTAAGTAGTGGTCTGAACCACCATAAGCCTTCCTGGATCCGCCTACACCTTACAGGCCATAACACTCGAGTGCTCCCAAATAAAATCTGTTACGACGGCCGTCAAACCTCGCACACACTGTGAAAACCACACGCATAACTCAATCATACTGATGAAACTGATCACTGCCGCACATGTGCCATTTCAACCTTGGCTAATCAATCTATCTTCTTTTAATCATCCTTAACTGCCTCAGAAATAATAGTAACCCCACTCATAACAAACTCAATCCTCACTCATCCCGAGTGGCCTTGATTCACGAGACCATGCTACCTNGAGTCACCCACTCTGACTGGCCCCTAATACAATCAACTCCAGGGCTCTTCTAGCACATGAACACCCTTTCCAATGAAGCACGTGACTGAGTCACTACCCTACAGCTCGCCCATGCCTTAAGCATAAATTCTGAATCTCCCAAAACCTAACCCTGGTCCAATAGGACCAACTTGTGCACATATTCATCAAATCCCATGAACAATTACCATTCTACTCCTTTCCCTTAGCTGTACTAACTTTTCAATATGCCGACAATATGCAACCCCATGATAACACACTCCTACAACCGAACTGCAGGTGGTGGGACTCCCCCACTTAGCCCGAAGCTACTCCTTGCACCTCTCTAGACCCTGCTAAGATCCTTTCTCCTTTGTTAGCATGATTTTGCTTAACCAATCCATCCAATTCTTCCTAATTCCCCTGTCAGCATTCCCTAAATACTCAAATTCTCTAGCACCATTCACACATTCTGCCTCCTACCGAATAGCCACCAGAATCCCTCGCAGAAACATGCCAACCATGCAACCGCTAACCCATTCATAGGAGATAACCCACCTGTGGAAATCACCAACTGACACCTTCCAACGACGCTGAAATGCACACTCTCTACAACATCGATACCCCATCTTAAGCCTGCTCTCATTCACCAACTTTACCAGTCCGCCTTCTCCTCATGGACATCTAGTAAATGCGCTACAACATCTTCAAATTCACCGCCACATTGCGTCCTTCTTCATTCCTAACAACTCCTCCCTGTTGTATCCAACCTTCCGCCGAAATAACCCACATTTCAACTTAAGCTCGTAGACCCACTTACCATCCACTAAAACTCTCAAACCTTCCCTCAAGATAGGCAGTTGTCTTACCAGTGAACTCCTTTGCTACGCTGCCACTCTCCCACTTGTTAAACTCATTCCTTTAAACAACTACCTGACTTCCGTTCCTTACACCTGGCCTTTTAGAAAGGGAACCACCGCCTGGCACTTTTCACATATATTCCTTCATCGTATGATGTCCAATTCAATATCATTCTCTGCAGCTCTTACACCAGTAGATCACCACGACTTCAAACTCTCCGAGGATCATCTTTCTCGAGCCGCCTTCATTATCAACACTTATCCAGTACTGAACCACCGCACCTCACGGTCTCTGACAACCTCTTCTTCAATACTTCTTCACAATACTCTGACCCTATGTAACCGAAGAAACCATAGCACCGACAGACTTAACATATTCCATTCGATCAGTAGTGACGACACCGCATCATAGGTGAATATCCCACCTTACTTGAAAACACCAAGTCTTACTACTTTATCAATCCAAAACCTGACCATTTATAGTCCAAATGCCTTTCCTCTGCCGGAACTTAAATGCGGAAATCTCGAAATCACGCCCTGAGAAGACCTCCCTTCAAGCCATTCATCACCCCCAACATATGGGCAAGCATTCTATCATCATATCGACATCGCACGATAACCAATCGTAAACATCATCACTATATGAGCATAGCCTTAAGGCTCTCAAAAACACAACTACTAAGCTGAAACAACACATTATCCTTCTGCAGGGCCACAACAACAACCCCAACCAATTACACATGGAAAACATCTCGCATCATATCCGTAGCACCATTTCAATTCCTCAAATTCCTAATTCATAGCAAGCGCTTCGCGACGCGTAAGATTGAGTAGGAATAAACATAGGCATAAGCCTTAAAGGAATCAAATCGCACGATGAGGAATCGAGAACGGAAGTACTCCTAACAGCCCTGTAGTCTCTCGAAGATAAGTACAAACATCTCCGTACCGATCCACAAGACTCTACTATACTTGATCATGACTCGTGAGACCTAAGGGAACCTAGAGCTCTGATACCATGTTGTCACGACCCAAAATCTATTAAGGTCGTGATGGCACCAGACACCATCGTCAGGCAAGCTAATCATTAATTAGTTGAAATAAATTCCTGTTTTAACATTTTTGAAATCATTACCTTTAACTTATTATGTAATAACTTAACAAAAATTCGTTAAGTAAATACGACAGTTTAATATTCCATTGATTTATTTATTCATAAAATACATCCCATACACATCCCAGAACCCGGTGTCACAAGTGCATGAGCAAATTCTAAGAATTTCACAAATACTACAAAGCTTGTCCGAAATACGAATTGGACAAGGAATTTAAAATAAAAATAATTACAATATGAGGGAGACTCTTTCAGTTACGGATCGCCTCCGGATGATGCAGCTCGCCTAAATCTCCAAACCAGCCACATCGCTATGAAAGTACCTGTGCAATAAAAATGCACAGCAAGTGTAGCATGAGTACAAAAACAACGTGAACTCAGTAGGTATCCCGCCTAACCTCAGAGAGGTAGTGACGAGAGGTAGAATTAGACACTTGCTAGAAGTCAATTTAGTATAATCAAGTGAGACACTAAGCATGAGTGTCATAGGTAATTTATTAAAATCAGGAATAAATAATATCAACTTCTTCCACATTTAACACTTTAAATCTTTGTCATTTCAGTTGACAATTTTAAAGAAATAATCAGGGATAAGAAACATCAGACTTATTTCACATTTTACACATCAATTCTTCTTCTTTTTAACTGGCAATTAAGAATTTCCTTAGGCCTATAAACATGTATAAATCACAGGAAATATGCAGCAATTATCATGCGCAAACAAAGTGCCGAGGATCGAACGGCGCAGACGAATAATAATAAACTATGCACTTTTGAGGGTTGAACGGCTCGAACCATAGATGCATCTATCTTCCCCACTCGCGAATCGATCATGCGACGCAGTTATACATAAATACAGGGTTATCCTGCTCGTGAATCATACATGCGACTCAGGCACCCATAGATTATACATATTCACGCAATAAGTTCACATTTTATCAAGAAAGCAGTTACCCAGGAAAGTGGTAAAATACTTCTTAAAGGAACACGAAAAATAATATTTAAATCTTTATTTTGAAACTCATTTTCCAAGTTTAATAATTTTCAATAATATAACCTTATCAGGAATACAATTATCCATAGAGGAGTCAATTCTCTTTCTAAATGATTAAGAAAGGTACACTCTAGCTTTCTTAGGAAACAATTACCAATTCGATAGCATTATCAGTCTAATATTATTTGCCGGATCACATGATATTTTATTGACAAGGTCACAAGTACGGCAAGTAAAGCATGCCAATGGGTCCTAGACTACCGGACATGGTATAATAGTAGCTACGCACGGACTCCCGTCACCTCGTGCGTACGTAGCCTCCGCAGATAGTAGCACATATTTAATTAGTTCACCTAGGGGGACAATTCCCCTTCACAAAGTTAGAAAAGAGACTTACTCGCTCCGAAATTCCATAACCGGCTTCCAAGCCCTTCCGACGACTCCAATGGACGCACAACGCCCCAAAACTATCCAAATAACGACAAACCAATGAAAATATACTCTAATATTTGTTAACAATTCAAATTATATAAATTCCTAACTCCGCTCAGTGAATTGACCAGAATGCCCTCGGGCCCACGTGCCCGGATTCTGAAATTTCTCGAAGATATATTCTACCCATAACTTTACTAGTTCAAATATACAATTTAATCAAACATTCATGCTCAATTCGTGGCTAAAATCCAAATTACCAAATTTTCTAGGTTTTGTTGAAAATTCCCAATTTCCCACAATTTTTCATATTTTAATCCATGCATATACCTTGTATTTAACTTGAGATTAGTGGGAATAACTTACCTTGTGATCCTTGACGAAAACCTCTGCTTGAAGCTCCCCACAATCGCCCATGCCAAGTGAAATAATGAAGAAACGACCAAGAAATCCCGTTTTAAAACTTTCTGCCTAGGTCGATATCCGCACCTGCGATCCACTTCTCGCACCTGCGATTCCGCAGGTACGCCCAAACTCTCGTACCTGAGGCCTCCTCAGCTCCAGCCAAAACTCGCACCTGCTCCCCATTGTCCGCATCTGCACCTTCGCAGGTGCAGAAATTACATCGCACCTGCGCTCCCAGTCAAGCCACCAAAATATCGCACCTGCAACGCCAAAGCTGCACCTGCGACTAAATCCTCGCAGGTGCGGTCACACCAGATGACAGCAATCTCAGCACTTCTTCAAACTCCAAACTTGATCCGTTAACCACCTGGAATCCACCCGAGGCCCCTGGGATCCCTTTCAATTACACCAACCTTTTCCAAAACATAATGCAGACTTGCTCGAGGCCTCAACTCACATCAAACAACATCGAAACTACGGATCGCACTAAAATTCAAACTTTATGAACTTTGAAGTTTCTAACTTCTACATCCGATGCCGAAACCTATCAAATCACGTCCGATTGACCCCAAATTTTGCACACAAGTCATATTTGACATTACGGACCTGCTCCAACTTCCAGAATCGCATTCCGAACCCGATATCAAAATTTGCACTTCCGGTCGGATTTCTCAAAAACCTTCAAATTCCTATCTTTATCCAAATGACTTCAAAATGACCTACGGACATCCGAATTCACTTCCGATCACGCTCCCAACTCCAGAATCACCATTCGAAGCTATTCCCAAACTCGGAATCCCGAAAGGACATCTATAACACTGAAATGTCTTATAGCCCAAACTTATGAAATTCTTCTAAAGTGCTATCTTCCATAATATGCGCTGAAACGTTCCCGGGTTATCCAAAGCCCGATCCGGACATACGCCCAAATCTGAAATCATCATACAAACCTGCAGGAACCTTCAAATCCTGATTCGGAGTTCGTTTACTCCAAATTCTAATCCTAGTCAATTTCTCCAACTTAAGGCTTCTGAAATGAGAATTTTCTTTCCAATTTAACTCTAAACTTTCCGAAATTCAATTCCGACCACACCTACAAGTCATAACACCTGAAATGGAGCTTCTCATGACCTCAAACCACTAAACAACGCGCTAGAGCTCAAAACGACCGATCGGGTTGTTACAAAAATGCACCGGATAACCAAGGGGAAGCTGCACCATGAAAAGAGAACTTGAGTCAAAAAGGGAATAAAGGAAGTAAAATAGTAAGTACCAGTGACAAAGTTTCACTTACGTTTCATGTTCCATTCCTCGGGGAATGACATTTTCTCGACCAGAATTAAGTCGGAGGTCTTGATTCGGACGAACCGACCCATCCATCCCTGGTCCTTTTCTCCATCAATGTTCGAGAATAGCGTCTTTGTGGTCCGACGCTGTAGCTTTATCAACCCACCTCGATAAAGGCGAGGGCCGTATAACCTTATCAGATGGTCGAGGGTGAAAGTCATCCCATCGACCTTGCTCGAAAAGAACCCGAGCAAGTTGACAATACGCCAGAAGGAGGGGTAGATCTGGCAAATGGTCACTCGATACTGAGGATAGAAATCAAGTATGACCGGATATATAGGACCCAGTATGAAAGGGTAGGTATACACACTCAAATACCCTTTCACATAGGTTGTGATGTCCTTCTCGGGGGAAGGAACTGCCACTTCCTTGTTTTCCCAATTGCAGTCCTTTTTCACCCTCTCGAGATCGCCTTTCGATATCGAGCAGATGTATCGGGACATGGGCTCATAACGGCTCGGAACTGAGGAGGGTCTCTCGACCTTGAAGTCGGAATTTAGTTCGATTGGCCCAGGGATTCACTCTTCGATACGAGGCTCCACCGGCGTTTTATCGCCGGCTGACGGCAAAGAAGATGCTTTTTCTTTTCGGGGGATAATTTTTGATGTTTTAGCCATCGTTGTATGAAGTTTTAGAGAAGAGAAGAAATTGGTGTTGTAGCAAAACTGACGAAAAGAGATGAACTTGAAGAAGGGAAGCCTGTGAAGATTTTAGAAAGGATTTTGAAAGTAAAGTGCGAATTAATGAAGGAGGTGATATTTATAGGCTTATGGCGACGGTTCAGTGGCACTAGTGGCCGACCGTTGACTGACATGCATTGATGATTTAGGGAACCGAATCGACGGGACATTTTGGTCACATCCATCGTTTACGTCATGAATACGACTTTATGATCGAGGTGTAAGGGAATTGAGGCTCAAGTCGTTTCTTATCATTTCATTATAAGAAACGCGGGGACTATCTCTATACGGTTAAAATCGAATATGTTTGATTTTATGGGATCGAGGGACTGCCTCGAGAATAAGCTCATAATGAAGTGAGCTCGAGCTCGAAGACACGAAGACCGAGGGATCGAGATAGGGCATGACTAACATCGAACGACGGAATAGCGAGATATCAGTGAGGGCCATGGATCTCCGCAAAAATCTCAGAAATAATTGAATTATTAACGGTTATTGATGAAATTAGAGTTGTACCTTATTTAAGATTCCTCTACAATATAAAGAGGAGACCCATTCATTTATAACACATATACATTCAGTGAGAAATAATAAAACGCTGCTCTTTGCTTGCTTACATTTTACTACTGTTCTTACTGTTCTTAATACCTGATCTCGAGCCTGTTTCTAATCGAGGTCGACCTATTGCTGAAACACTAGTTTGATTTATTTTTACCGTTCAATTCATTTATTTAATTCGTCATTTATCAATTGGTATTGAATCAGATCACGTATCCTTAAAACCACAATACAACTTTAATTGTTATTCGTATTTTGAGGTAAACAATTAATTTTAGAACAGTTTAAATGAGAAATATGAATCGGTACATATAGTCGATTCCGTCATATCTAGGATTGAGCCCTAATAATTGTTAGTATTGTTTTATTATGAAAAAGTTCTCCATTTTGTCTCAAATCGGAGTTTAATTCTTCCTCTTTATTGGGTACATGTATCCAATTTTAAGATTAAAATAGTGATTCATCTGAAAAAGTTGGTCATTTTGAGTTTGTCAAGGTTAAATTAAATACTTTTGGAGTAAAACTTAATCTTGGTAATTTTTTCATTAAAAAAGAAATAATAGGCGTAGCAACAAGTATCATGAGTTGGAACTTATTTCTTGTGGCATATATTTTAATCGAAGAGATATCTTTTATGTAAATTTCTATGACATTTGAAAATTCGTACCATCTGACATGCAATTTCCACTAATCCATTAGTTTTATTTCAACAAGAGGAACTTACAGAACAGTTGTAGTTTGAAGGCTTTCTAGCAAGTTGTAGCTATAGTTTAGCTAATTACGACTTGTAGAATACTAATTCCTTTCCATAAAGTGTATTCTGTTGTATTTAATTCGGGTGTATTCAATTTATTGTATTTAATTCGGGTGTATTCAAAAAAATTAAAAAATAGTATTTGGTTATATTCAATTTACTGTATTCATGTGTAGTTTATTTTTACATTGTATTTAATTCGTCTATATTCAAACAATAAAAATTTCAAAAAATACAGAAATATTCAGTTGTATTCAATTCACTATATTTATTCGTAGCTACTTTTACGCTGTATTCAGTTTGACTGTATTCAACCAACAAAAATTCAAAAAGAATAAGAAGAAGAAGAAGAAGAGGGATTTGCCAAAAAAATATCCTTCAGAGTACATAAATAAGGCAAAAATACAAAAAAATATATATTGTATTTACATTCAAAAAGAAAAATTACACTCAAATCCGGCAAGATCTGAGCTGGCTAGATTTGGGAAATACAATTAGAACTTTCGGCGAAATAATAATACACTATATTTACACTTAAATATAGAATACATATAATAATATATTGTATTTATACTAAATGTATTTTCTGGCGCTTCCCCGGTGGCTCGCCACAAAAATTTCCGTCGAAATTTCAGAATAAAATGTAACGACTCGCCCCGGTCGCGTCGAGAGTTGTAGCCCCATTCCCCCATTTTCTGCTCCTTTTGTGTTCTACAACTATTATATGACTTACCAGATTAGTTAGTTCGTATCCGGAGTGATGTTAGAGTGAATTGAGACACCTAGTCTCTTAATTGAAAGCTTAAGTTTGAAAAGTTGACCACATGTGGACTTATGTGTAAACGACCTCGGATTTGAATATTGATGGTTCCGTTAGCTATGTTAGGTGATTTTGAACTTTGGAGCGCGTCCGAGTGTGATTTTGAGGTCCATAGTAGAATTAGGCTTGAAATGGCGAAAATTAGAATTTTGGAAAGTTTGACCGGGAGTTGACATTTTGATATCGTGGTCGGATTGGATTTCTGGAAGTTGGAGTAGGTTCGTGGTGTTATTCATGGCTTGTGAAAAATTTGAGGTCAATCGGACGTGATTTTATAGGTCTTGGCGTCGTTTGTAGAATTTGAAAATTTCAAAGCTCATTAGGCTTGAATCAATGTGTAATACGTGTTTTTGATGTTGTTTGAGGCGATTTGAGGGTTTGACTAAATTCGTATCGCGTTTTGGGACTTGATGATATGTTTGGTTGAGGTCTCAGGGGACTCGGGTGAGTTTCAGAGAGTTAACGGATCATTTTTGGACTTAGGTTGTTGGCTGATAACTGCTGGTGTGTTTCTTCTAGTTTCTTCTTAGCGTTAGTGAGTGGAGCCTCGCATTCGTGAAGGGTGTTTGTGAGCTGGGAAGATTTTGTTCTTCGCGTTCGCGAAGAGGTGGACGTGAAGGCGAAGGCGAAGTCATAGACTGTGTGTGCATCGCGAACACTGGAGAGGTGCCGCGTTCGTGAAGAGATGTTGAAGACAGCTGGGATCCCAGGCCCTTGGTATACGCGTTCGCGGGGCAGGGGTCGTGTTCGCGAAGAATGGTGTTGGCTAAGCTTCGCGTTCGGGAAGCTGTTGGCGCGTTCGTGAAGTTTTAAATTGAGAGGCAGGCAAATCGGTTTGCACAAACGCGAGAGGAAGGTCGCGTTCGCGATGAAGGAATATCAGGGCAGCAGTGTTAAATTTCAAAAACGAGGGTTTGAACCCATTTTTCATATTTTGAGCTAGAGACCACGGATTTGGGCAGTTCTTGACGAGATTTTCAAGGAGTTGATTGGGGTAAGTCATTCTTACTTAGTTTTAGCTAAATTCCATGATTATGCCTTTAATTCCATCATCTAATTTGTGATTTTAGGTGGAAAATTGGGAAAAAAGAGGAAGAGTTCTTGAGTTAGATTTTTGAGGTTTTGAATGTGATTTTTTATCGGATTTGAGTAAATTTGATATGGTTATGCTCGTGAGTGAATGGGATTTTGGGTTTTGGGACTTTTGTTGGATTTTGAGACGTTGGCTCGGGGCCCGAATTTGAGTCGATTTCGGATTTTTGGCTATAATTTAGTATTTTTCTTGTGGAATTGATCACTTTAGCCTATATCAATTGTATTGTACTTATTATGGCTAGATTCGGGATGTTTGGAGACCGATTTGAGAGGAAAATGCATTTTGGAGTAGAGTTTTGCCCGAATTGAGGTAAGTAACACTTTCAAACTTGGTTCTGAAGGTTCGAAACCCCGAGCTATGTGATTGGTATTGAGGTGACACACATGTCAAGTGACGGGCGTGCAGGCATGCACCGTGAGAATTTTGACCTGGTCATTTCCATGGCACTGTACAGTGGTTCTATCTTGTTGATATCCGTGTTTTCATCATGTGATAAAGTAATTGAGCTATTGATCATGCTAGATATCATGTTTAGGTCTTATGCCGGTACTATTGGGACCCATAATGGCCGTTTCTTGCTGTCATTTTACTGATTTTATTGATATTTCGTACTCAGTCATATTTATGCATTTCATATCATATCTCAGTCTCTGTGGTTATTTGTTGATACATCATATCATTGCTTCCGGGCTACTTTCATGACATTGTGAGCTCGTGAGTGAGACTGGAGAGATTAATGGCTGAGAGAGGCCGAGAGCCTGATTTATGAGTGACAGTTATGGGATCGGGCTGCACACCACAACGATTATACTGATTTAGATATAGCTTGGGCTGAAGGAGCCCCTCTGGAGTTTGTACACACCCCCAGTGAGCGCGATTGATATTATTGAGGGATGGATCTTCACTGGACATGGATCTTGTCCGAAGCATGATATACCTGGAGATGGATCTTCTCCACGGGCTGGATTGACCTTCCTCGGTACTGGGTGACTGATGGTCAGTGATGTATATGTTTTGGGATGGATCTTCCCTAGGCCGTATGGGCCATATACAGTACCACGTGGTTGATTATTTGAGAGTGTGAGTAATAAGGCTGTCAACATGGTGCATCACGTACAGTATGTGCATTGCCATGTATAACTAAAAGAGTTATATCCTTCAGATTATTCAGATTTGATCTATTTTACTGTTTTGAACTATCTATTTAACTTGAAAGCATGCCTATGTATCTGCACTCTTATTTTTATTTTTAACTGTACCGCTGTTGAGTTCGTCACTACCTTTCATTCCAAAGTTTGAACTTGTTACTTACTGAATTGGTTATACTCACATTATACCCTGCACCTCGTGTGCAGATCCAGGTGCTTCGGGTCACGGCGACGGCTGATCGAGGAGTCAGGATTTGGAGACTATCGAGGTAGCTGCATACCCTTCGCAGGCCTTGACTCTCCCTCTTTGTCTTTATCTGTACTTCAATTTTATTCCCTAGACATTGTAGTAGACTGTATTCCAGTATTAATGCTCTTGTACTCTGTGACATCCCTGTTTTAGGATAGATTGTATCGTATTTCAAATTATTTCTGTTTCAAAAAGGCTTTTCTTCAATATTAATTGCTTCCGTCCTTAATTTTGAAGTTTTTACTGTGTTAAGATGTTGAGTAGTAGCTTGCCTAGTTCCCCGATAGGCGCCATCACGACGGTTGGTTTTTGGGTCGTGACATAAAAATAATGTCAAAAGATAGATCCACCCAAGATCTATCCTTTCATGTATGTTTCATGGGTGAAAGTGGCCGAAACTCAACGAATCTGGAAATAATGTTTTGATTTTTCTTAGTTTTTCTCAGATCTATGGAGTTTTATGAGGAATTAAAAGAAATGTGCTATGTAATCGTGTAGAGGAGGATGAGAGAAAAAGATGATGAAAATGTAGGACCATTTTGAGACCATCAGCGTCAATTTCCGATGATGACAGTGCGGAGCCGGCTTGGCATGACAGGAATAGAGAGGTTTTAGGAGAGAAGATGGTTCTTAGGGTTGTGAGGAGGAGGTAGAGATCTGAAAATTATGTGGAAGGTAAATTTACTATAAAATACAAACATTAGCTATGTATTGTAATTATTTTAAACTATAGTTATTGATGGGAAATACCTAGTAAATATTAGTTTGTACCATATAAAAATTCCTTTCAATAATTCAAATGTTTCACTTTAAAATTGACCCAGCCACTAAATTTGAAAAGATAAATAAAAATTCAAATCTCAGAAGAACGAAATATATTTGATTTATTTGTAATCAACCAAATTCCCTCTCTTCTTTTGTTCTTTGAGCGTCTTTGGGTTGTTTGCATTTTTGACTCTGAAAGTTTGGTAAATAGTCATTTTTAGGTTGGTTATTAGAGTTTAGCCATATTTTAAATTGTATTGGCAAAATAGCTATTCACTAATAGAATTTTAGCCGTAATTTTAAGTTATAATTCATCTTAAGTGAATCAATATGAGTCATAAAATTGAAGGACCTTTAAAAAGATAATGATGGGTTAAAATAAGTTTTAAGGTGTATCATGAGGGTTGGAAGGTTAAGAAGCTAACCGAATCGAAGAAAATAAGTTTTGTCGAAAGTCGGCAAGTTAGGAATGTTATAACCCGTACTTGTGGGGTGAGACAACAGCGCTTAAGATGATAAGAAGGTAATATTATGAGGTATATCAGTTGCCTCATATTCGTGTGCTAAGTTTTAAGCCAAGCGAGTTATGTAACAAAAGTCGACAAAAGTTGTCGCAAGTTACGTTCATTATTTTACTGAAAATTTAGGTATAATGTTACGGAGATTTTCTCTCAATATACTTAGATTGAAGGGTGATCTACTAACGAAATTGAAGATATAAGAATGTAGTTTTCAATGTATTAAATCTTTCATCGATACGACGTTGGAGTAGAGAGGTATTCGCGTTTTCGCGAGACTGCGCATGAAGCTCCTGTTGCGACCCACTTGAGATGGCCACCAGCCTTACTTCTTTAAAAAGATGTTTCAACCTCATTTCGGGTCATTTATCACCCAAAATTCATCCAAAAACTCTCCAAAACTCTATCTAAATCCCAAGAACCAAACTCAAGAGAAATCAACTCAAATCATCATAAAAAATGTTAAAGACTACAAGAGAATGCTTCTATGATGTTGTGGTGTGATTGAGGGCTATTGTGAGCTAAGTTGAGATGGGGTTTCGAGTTGTAGCTGTTGTTCAAGGTATATATAACATCTTCTTGATTGTTCCTAAGGTTAATCTTATAGTTTTTGTGTTGTTTGAGTGAAAAATCATAAGATAGCATTTGAAAGAACACGAGACATGGCTATCTTTTTGGTTGGACTATTATTTTGGCAACATATATGGTTTGTGGTGGATGGAAATTATGATAATAATTTGATAATGTTGTGGTTGTTTTTGTTAATATTTTCTAGGTCTTAACTGATGGTAGGATATAATCTTGTATTTTAGTCGCTTATTGCACTCTAATTTACTGCACTTTAATTGAGTTTGAGCTTTAATTGTTAGTGTTTTGCACTTATTGTGTATTTCATGCCTTGTAGGAGTGATTTCGAGTCATGTAGATATTGTGGAACTAATTTGAGATATTTGGAGCTTGGAAGTCTGAGTAAAAGACTAAAGGAATAAGCCAGGATCGTGTTCAGGGGTCGAGGATCACTTCTGGTCGTCAAAATTCAAGGAAGAATCAACTGCTGAAAAAATATACTAGTGCAATGCGCTGTGCGATGCAATAGTGTAAATTTATGTCCGAACTTGGCAAAGTTCAGAGGCCACCCAGGTGCGCGATCCCGCACTAGGCATGCAAGTTAGGTAGTGTTCTGTCCAAAGTGCATGACCATATGCGCGAGCACACTCCCAGGTCCTCGGTCGCGTACGTCCAACTCAGGATAGTGTCCTATTTCATGTAGGAAAACGTATTTTCGCTTGGGCCCGAACCTACTTGGTATATATACATGAAAATACGGTATTTTGTGGACTTTTGACACATCTTAGACCTAAGGAAGCTGAGGAGGAGGTGGAGAAGAAAAAGCACAAGGATTTCATCATATCCTCACTCAAGACAAGAGTTTGGATCGTTTATGTTTTTCTTTAACTTAAACATATTTACGATGAGTTACTCCATATCCGTGGAGTAGTTCTCTTTAGGGTTAGATGGATTTGGTGTGTTGATATTTGCTTGTGGATATTAACTCTAGTTTTATGCATTGAATCGTTTTGGATATTTTAGTTGTTGCATCTATATTCACTTGTTCATATAATCGAGAGAGGCATAACTTGTGATACCTTTGCATTATATTTTATTGGTTTAAGTCATTAATTCTTCTTAGTAATGGGAAGAGTCTGGTTGAATTGTTGATTAAACTTAGGTAGGAGGATAATCGAAAGAGGTTCTCCTAAAGACTAATCCACTACAAATTCTTGCATATCTTCACGTACTTAAAATTGGTTCATCTCGTGAGGTTGAGACTTAATCGCGAGAGGAGTTTCTACTAAAAAAGTGAACTAATAACCAAGTGAATTCGAGAGATCACTTGAAAATTAGAAGTGAATTATCTAGAGTTAAATCCCAAACATTTGTCCCGCACCTATCCTATCAACCCTATCCTCTCCCAAGTGATAACCTTCTTTTCTTATTACTTGCGTAGATTGTCATAAGTCGATTTTTTAGACTCTTAGTTAAATTTAGTTTTAATCACATAAATCTCAATTGTTGATCATCTTGGATAGAGATCAAGCTATAAACTACGAAAATACTGTTTAACTACAATCTATGTGGATACAATATTATTATTTTACTATATTCGACTAGCGAGCATATTTAAATATATGTTTTGCGCTCGTCATTAACTAAGTTTATTGAAGAAGAAAACATGAAACACAAGTGATTGACGATAAAAGTTAAGGTGCTAGGCGTATGGGGCTGTTTTGGAAGTCATTTTGTGGATGTTTTAACCTTTGTAGAATCCCCTTGTTGGGCCCGAGCATACGACATGTGTACCTTGTTGATAATATGTGAATTGATTGTTCAAATGTGTTGAGACTTAAGATTCTACTCTCTGATTGTCCTAGTTGATTGTCATATTACCGTGCTATATGAGGTTGTGAAAGGTGTATTGATGTGCCTGTCTTATTATATGCAAAGCTCGTAAATGCTCGAGAGTATCGATATGAAAGTATGTGTTAATGAATGAACGATTGTTGATGTGCCCAAGTGTAGGAATGTATATAATGGCTAAAAGTCGCGCGTGGAAAGTAATGGAAAAAGGGTATTATGAAATGATATAAATGAGTTGAACGATTATGGAAACACTGTGTACATGAATTACTGCTAGGTAAGAACTATGGTGGCTTGGGCCCAAATAAATAAATTGATGATATGAACTTGTGTTCCTTTAAATGTTGATTCTTGTGATTGATTGTTTGTGGTTAATTGTTACAGAATATGATTGTCGGGTGGGATCGGGCTGCGTGCCGCAACACGAACTAATAAGGATAATAAGATATGAGGTAATAAGGGTGGCCGAGGGAATATGGGAGGCCGAGGTAATAAGGACGGAATGTGATCATTATCACCATTGAAATGAAAATCTATGAAACTTGATGAGATGTGAGGTAATAAGGGTGGCCGAGGGAATAAGGGTGGCCGAGGTAATAAGGACGGAATGTGATCGTTATCACCATCGAAATGAAAAATTGGGGAAACTCTTGAATATGGTAATGTTGAAAGGGGAAAATGAGAGATTGTGAAACGTGATGATTTGGTTGTTCTTTTCCACGTGCATTGATTGATTGGTTCTATGACTGTTTCTTACTTGTGTATTATTTGATTGTACTTGGGATAAAGTTTGTTCATACATACTAGTACTATTCCACTATACTAACGTCCCTTTTGCCGGGGGCGCTACATTTTCTTATATAAATGTAGGTGGTTCTACAACAGGGTAATTCAGCCCACCGTCAGTAGTGCCTCCTCTCCTTTCCGTCAGCTTTTCTGGTGAGCCCCACTTCCTCCCGGGGCCACGTGTGGCTCATGTCACCTTAATTTGAGTTTATGGTGCAGTGTAAGGTATAGCCGGGGTCTTGTTGCCGGCAAGTAGTATATAAATCTTTTGTACTTGTAGAGGCTCCGTAGACACAATGTAGGGAAAGTATATATGTATTTTGGGTAGTAAGCGTACGGTTTGGAATCGTGGTCCACGTTGTTAATGTTGTATGTATTTTGTAAGTATTTGGTATCATGTGTTAGTACTGATAAAAAGTAGAAGTGAATTCAAGTTGAAAGTTTATGCTTAAGTTATAAATGGCTATTTTACTTGAATGATGTATATTGAAATCAAGGGGTAACGCGTGGGATAGGAAAAGCAAATCAGGTTCGCTTGACTAGGGTCACCCGGTTGAGTGCCGGTCGCGTCCCTCGATTTTGGGGCGTGACAAACTTGGTATCAGAGTCTACGGTTTTAAAACTTTCCTAAGATGTCTCGGAGCCGTGTCTAGTAGAGTCCTTCTTATCGGTGTGTTGTCGTCCACATCTATAATTAGGGGGCTACACGGACATTTAGGAAACACCCTTTTCATTGTTATTCTATATCGTGCAGTGAAGTGGAAAGTGAAAATATTCTTGTCTAACTCGTGCTCTAATCCAAAATTTTCAGTAATGGAACCAAAGAAGAGAGCTCGGCTTGGCCTAGAGGCCAATGCCACCCCAAGTGTGGCTGTGAAATCTGTACCCGATGGTGCGGGTGAGAGCGAGTCCCCGACTTTGAATCCACCTGGCCTTTCTGTTCCAGACCAGAGTGTTCCTATTCCTGCTGCGGCAGAGGGTGCTGCAACCTCTTCCGCTGGTATTCCTGATCCTTCTTCGGTTCCAGCTTCAGGTCCCGGTACTTCTGATGAGGACCTCAAGGGAGCTATTCATATGTTGACTCAGTTAGTGGCCGCTCAGGCCCAAGGATCTCATGCTGCCCCTGCATCCTCTAGCGGACAGGGAGATTGCACCAGTTCCAGAGTTAACCAGTTTCTGCGGTTGGCCTCTCCAGAGTTCTCAGGTATTGATTCGGAGGCCGATCCGCAGGATTTTCTAGATGAGATGTGCAAGACGCTTTGGGTTATGAAGGCTACAGAGACAGAGGGGGTTGATTTAGAATCTTACAGGCTGAGGGGAGCAGCGCATTCATGGTTCGAGATGTGGGAGAATTCCCGTGGGGAGGGAAGTCCTCCGGCGAGATGGAATGAGTTCGTTGATGCTTTCATGGATCACTTCTTGCTTGCCGAGGCTATGGACGCCCGTGCTACGGAGTTTGAGGTTCTCAAGCAGGGTAATATGAGTGTGTGGGAGTACCACATGGAGTTCATGAGGTTGTCCAAGTACGCTCCTCAGTTGGTATCGACTATGGGTGCCAGAGTTCGGCGGTTTTTTCAGGGCCTCAGTCCTTTGGTTATGAATAAAGCTGCTACAGCTGCCTTGCACTCAGACATGAATTATGGTAAGATAGTGGGATTCTCCCAGGCCACTAAGACTAGGAAATTGAAGATAAGGTCGGAGAGGGAGAGTATTAGCAGGGCCCGGTCAGCGGGCCACTTGGGGAGTTCAGTTGGAGGAGGGAGACCAGTTCAGGGGAGAGGACCATCAAGGACATCCCAGTCTTATTCTCAGTCCTCACCAGTGCATCGCCATCAGTGCACCATTATCAGCAGAGCAGTCGCTGGGGACTAGGATCAGACAGTAGGAGACCCCATCAGTCCGGTCGTCCAGGAGGGAGGTTCCAACAGCAGAGGAGGGCTCCATGCCCTAAGTGTGGGAGGTTCCATACCGAGCCTTGTTACCTGGATATCCCGGTATGCTACGGGTGTGGGGTGAGAGGTGATATTCAGCGGGATTGCCGTGCGCCCATTCAGGGCATGGGTAGTGGTTTTGCTCAACCGTCCGGTTCTTCAGTCGCCGCATCTTCAGTACGTCCTCCAGCTCCAGCAGTGCGCGGTGCAGTTAAAGGTGGAGCTCGTGGTAGAGGTGGACCCAGCCGGTTCTACGCTTTGAGTGGTCGCCAGAGTGTGGAGGCTTCTCTAGTTGTTGTTACAGGTATTCTGGGTGTTCAAGCCCTTGATTGTTATGCTCTTATTGATCCGGGGTCCTCCTTGTCTTATGTTACCCCATTTATTGCTTCAAGTTTTGGGATAAAACCCGAACAACTTCATGAGCCGTTCTCTGTGTCGACTCCGGTTGGTGATTCTATTACAACCGCATGAGTCTATTGGAATTGTGTTGTCACGGTGTGTGGATGAGATACCACGGACAATCTTATCAAACTAGGGATGGTAGATTTCGATGTTATCATAGGAATGGATTGGCTTTACTCGTTCTTTGCTACACTCGACTGCTGAGCCAGAATTATGAGACTAGAGTTTCCTAACGAGTCAGTTATTGAGTGGAAAGGGAGTGGTGTGGTGCCAAAGGGTAGGTTTATTTCCTACCTTAAGGCCTCGAAGATGATTAAAAAGGGGTGTGTTTATCATTTGGTCCGGGTTGCGGACACCACTTCAGAAGTGTCTGCCCCCGAGTCCGTCCCAGTCGTGAATGAGTTTCTTGAAGTATTTCCGGACGAGCTTCCAGGGATTCCGCCAGATAGAGAGATCGATTTCGGGATTGATGTATTGCCAGATACGCAGCCAATATCTATTCCACCATACAGAATGGCGCCAGCAGAGTTGAGGGAGTTAAAGGAGCAGTTGAAAGACTTATTAGAGAAGGGGTTCATTCGGCCGAGTGTGTCGCCGTGGGGCGCTCCGGTTCTTTTCGTCAGGAAGAAGGATGGGTCGCTTCGGATGTGTATTGATTATCGGCAGCTCAACAAAGTCACTATCAAAAACAAGTATCCATTGCCTCGGATAGATGATTTGTTCGACCAATTGCAGGGTGCGAGGTTCTTCTCCAAAATTGATTTACGGTCGGGGTATCACCAGTTGAAGATCAGAGAGCAGGATATTCCTAAGACCGCCTTCAGAACTCGTTATGGCCATTTTGAATTTTTGGTAATATCCTTTGGACTGACCAATGCTCCAGCGGCTTTCATGGATCTTATGAATCGGGTTTTCAAACCATTTCTTGACTCGTTCGTGATTGTTTTTATTGATGACATCCTTGTCTACTCGCGGAGTCGGGAGGATCATGCTGATCACCTCAAGGCAGTTCTGCAGACTCTTCATCAACACCAATTGTATGCCAAGTTTCCAAAATGTGAATTTTAGCTGGAGTCAGTCACATTTTTGGGTCATGTTGTTTCCAGAGAAGGGATTAAGGTTGATCCCCAGAAGATCACAGCGGTGAAGGATTGGCCTAGACCAACGACCCCGACAGAGATTCGCAGTTTCTTGGGTCTAGCCGGGTATTATCGGAGGTTTGTGGAGGGGTTCTCTACCCTCGCCTCCCCATTGAATAAATTGACGCAGAAGGCAACTAAGTTCCAATGGTCCGACGATTGTGAGAAGAGCTTTCAGGAATTGAAATCAAGATTGACTTCAACACCGGTGTTAACTTTTCCAGAAGGCACGGAGGGATTTGTGGTTTATTGTGATGCTTCAAGGGTTGGTTTGGGATGTGTGTTGATGCAACACGGGAAGGTTATAGCCTATGCTTCCAGGCAACTCAAGAATCACGAGAAGAATTATCCGACGCATCATTTAGAACTCGTGGAAGTTGTGTTTTCATTAAGAATCTGGCGGCATTATTTGTATGGGGTCCATGTAGACGTGTTCTCAGACCACAAGAGTCCAATATTTGTTCAAGAAGAAGGAGTTGAATTTAAGGCAGCGACGATGGTTAGAATTGTTTAAGGATTATGATATGAACATTCTGTACCATCCAGGGAAAGCAAATGTAGTGGCCGACGCTCTCAGCCAGAAGTCTATGGGTAGTCTGGCTCATTTGGAGGAAGATCAGAGGCCGTTGGCTCAGGAGGTTTGTTAATTGGCTAGTCTGAGGGTCTGTCTCTCGACCTCAGACGAGGGGAAAGTCATGGTGCATAATGGGGTAGAACCATCACTTGTAGCGGAAGTCAAGGAGAAGCAGTTTATTGATCCAGCATTGGCGCAGTTGAAGGAGGCAGTTTTGAAGAGCAAGATTTCGGCATTTTCACTCGAAAACGATGATGGTGTTTTGCGGTGCCAGGGAAGGCTATGTGTTCCTGATATGGATAATCTTCGGGAGAGGGTGATGGCGGAAGCTCACAGTTCCAGGTATTCCGTGCACCCAGGTTTTACGAAAATGTATCAAGATCTTCGGGAAGTTTATTGGTGGAGCGGTATGAAAAGAGGTGTGGCAGACTTTGTATCTAAATGTCCGAATTGTCAGCAGGTGAAGGCCGAGCATCAGAGGCCTGGTGGGTTAACTCAGCTTATGGAAATTCCAATGTGGAAATGGGAAATGATCAACATGGATTTAGTGGTAGGGTTACCTCGCACTCAGCGCAAGTTCGACTCGATTTGGGTGATAGTGGATCGACTCACGNGTTAGGCTTCATGGTAATCTAGTTTCTATTATATCAGACCGAGGAGCCCAGTTCACGGCTAATTTTTGGAGGAAATTTCAGCAAGGTTTGGGTACTCAGGTAAATCTCAGCACAACTTCCCATCCGCAGACTGCTGGTCAGGCAGAGCGGACTATTTAGACGCTTGAAGATATGTTACGGACTTGTGTGTTGGACTTCAAGGGTAGTTGGGATGATCATTTACCGCTTATCGAATTTGCTTACAATAGCAGCTTTCACGCTAGTATTTAGATGGCCCCATTTGAGGCATTGTACGGAAGGAGGTGTAGATCTACGAGTGGGTGGTTCGAGGTTGGTGAAGCAGAATTGTTAGGGCCAGATCTTGTGCACCAGGCATTGGAAAAAGTCAGAGTCATTTTGGAGAGGATGAAAACCCCTCAGAGCCGTCAAAAATCCTATGGGGACGTTCGTCGAAGAAAATTGGAATTCCAAGTAGATGATTAGGTATTCTTGAAGGTATCTTCCATGAAGGGAGTAATGCGGTTTGGGAAGAAAGGAAAATTGATCCCAAGGTATGTCGGGCCATATCGGATTGCTCAAAGGGTAGGACAAGTGGCTTATAGGTTGGAATTACCCCCTGAATTGTCATTAGTGCACTTGGTGTTCCACGTGTTCATGTTGAATAAAGTGGTTGGAGATCCATCAGCTATCGTGCCAGTTGAGACTATTGAGGTTAATGAAGAATTATGGTATGAAGAGGTTCCAGTTGCTATTATTGATAGACAAGTCCGTAGATTGAGGAACAAATAAATTGCTTCAGTTAAAGTATTGTGGCGAAGTCAGCACATTGAGGAAGCCACGTGGGAAGCGGAAAATGAGATGAAAGAAAAATATCCTCATTTGTTTGAATAAGTCTAGTAGTGTTCGTCAGAACTGTCATCTCTAAGCAAATTATATTTTATGTCCGGTTTTGTGCAAAAGCACCCCATCTTCCCCTAATTGCCTTATTGTTGTAATCTCCCAATGTGTGCTAAAACTGAACCCGCTGTTCTATTTGGCTAGTATGTAACCCTTGAGGTAAATGAAAGTTTTGTGGAATGTATGTGTTAGGCAAGTGATTAATGGTAGAGTAGGTTGGTAATGATTAATTGAAATGAGTATAGTATATTGAGGTGATTGGGTTGTATGGGATTCATTAAAACGACCAAGTTATATGCGAAAATGTAAATCATGTGCAAATTTGTGGTATAAGAAGAAATAACTATGTGTAGTTGACAAAATGATTGAATATTTGAAAATTATTTAGGTAACAACGTTGTGTGTGAGTTATTGGGTGATTAAAACTGTGCAATGGTGCTTGGAAATGTGTTTCGGGGGCTCTCTGACATGTAGATAGGTCTAATTACAAAGGGAACTCTGGCGAAATTTTTCTGAAATATTGGAGTTAGTGAAACTCTGGAAGNTATGCGACGCATTATGCGATCGCATAATGTGTATGCAGACCGCACAATGGTCGCATACCTGGGCAGTGTATTTTGAATTTTGGCCCATCTTGAGGGACATTATGCGGACCGCATGTCAGGAATACGATCGCATTCCCGACCGCATTCTTGTGTCGGGCTCTATTTTTCTAATTTTTAAAACCCCACCCCAGTTCATTAAAACACCCATCCCCTTCAATTTTTAACCATTTTCTGATATATTAGAGAGAGGAAAGAGTGGGTTCTAGAGAGAGAAAGTCCCAACTTCATCAAATTGGTCTTCCTTCATCACTCAAGCTTGGAACTAATCAAGTAGGACACACATTTTGTCACTCTAAGATGTAAGCATCTACCTCATTAACCTTAATTTCCAGATTTTTGTTAAAATGAGACCTGTGTAGGATAGTTCATAAAGATGGGGTTAAGAATCTTGCATGCATGTACCCAATTTATCATAATCTAGTAAAGGAAAATAGGTTGGAGTAACCTTTCACTAAAAATGGGTTATTTAATCTAAACACCTAATGTTTGATAGAAAGCTCAAATGAGTTCAAGACATGTTCATGATTACTAATTCTAAGTTAAATGTGCCGCATTGTGAATTAGATTGAAGGTGCTAGTCGGTCCGGTGATTTTAGAGTAAAAGTTAGAAAGGGATTTCGACCCCAGGTATGTATGGCTAACTTTAACCTTTGTAGAATCCCATTGTTGGGTCCGAGCATACGACATGTGTACCTTGTTGATAATATGTGAATTGATTGTTTAAATGTGTTGAGACTTAAGATTCTACTCTCTGTGTCCTAGTTGATTGTCATATTACCGTGCTATATGAGGTTCTGAAAGGTGTATTGATGTGCCTGTCTTATTATGTGCAAAGCGCGTAAATGCTCGAGAGTATCGATATGAAAGTATGTGTTAATGAATGAAAGATTGTTGATGTGCGCAAGTGTGGGAATGTATATAATGGCTAAAAGTCGTACGTGGAAAGTAATGGAAAAAGGGTGTTGTGAAACGATGTAAATGAGTTGAACGATTATGGAAACACCGTGTACATGAATTACTGCTTGGTAAGAACTATGGTGGCTTGGGCCCAAATAAATAAATTGTTGATATGAACTTGTGTTCCTTGAAATGGTGATTCTTGTAATTGATTGTTTGTGGTTAATTGTTACAGAATATGATTGTCGGGTGGGATCGGGTTGCGCGCCGCAACATGAACTAATAAGGATAATAAGATGTGAGGTAATAAGGGTGGCCGAGGGAATAAGGGAGGCCGAGGTAATAAGGACGGAATGTGATCATTATCACCATTGAAATGAAAATCTATGAAACTTGATGAGATGTGAGATAATAAGGGTGGCCGAGGTAATAAAGACGGAATGTGATCGTTATCACCATCGAAATGAAAAATCGGGGAAACTCTTGAATATGATAATGTTGAAAGGGGAAAAGGAGAGATTGAGAAACTTGATGATTTGGTTGTTCTTTTCCACGTGCATTTATTGGTTGGTTCTATTACTGTTTCTTACTTGTGTATTATTTGATTGTACTTGGGATAAAGTTTGTTCATACATACTAGTACTATTCCACAGTACTAACGTCCCTTTTGCCGGGGCGCTACATTTTCTTATATAAATGTAGGTGGTTCTACAGCAGGTAATTCGGCCCACCATCAGTAGTGCCTCCTCTCCTTTCCGTCAGCTGTTCTGGTGAGCCCCACTTCTTCCTGGGTCCACGTGTGGCTCATGTCACCTTAATTTGAGTTTATGGTGTAGTGTAAGGTATAGCCGGGGCCTTGTTTCCGACAAGTAGTATATAAATCTTTTGTACTTGTAGAGGCTCCGTAGACACAATGTGGGGAAAGTATATATGTATTTTGGGTAGTAAGCGTACGGTTTGGAATCGTGGTCCACGTTGTTAATGTTGTATGTATTTTGTAAGTATTTGGTATCATGTGTTAGTAATGATAAAAAGTAGAAGTGAATTCAAGTTGAAAGTTTATGCTTAAGTTATAAATGGCTATTTTACTTGAATGATGTATATTGAAATCACGGGGTAACGCGTGGGATAGGAAAGGCAAATCAGGTTCGCTTGACTGGGGTCACCCGGTTGATTGCTAGTCGCGTCCCTCGATTTTGGGGCTTGACAGCCGAGCTTGGTTGAGGAATACGGAAGAGATAATACATGTATGTTAAGGAACTTCCTCTTTTCTTTTGGCATGATCTAAAGTGAAATGAACAGAAACAATACGCTATTTCATAACAGATCTACTCCTAGCAACTAAGGCTGTCCATATTATTTTTTCCTTATAAAGTTATTCTAAGAAAGTATGTATGATCCTCGAATCCTATTGAGGTTCATATTGATGGTATGGAAGTCCATAATATTAATCGAAGGTGCGACAACCTTACATCACTCCAAAAGGTTTACAACATTATTCCATGAGCCCAACATGCATTATTTATATGTATCTATTTCATTCTACCGCGCCGCACTATAGTTGGCCGGATACGACACCTATTGTGCAACCACATATCAGTTGGGTTTTACCTAGCTCCACATGGCGAGGTATAATTCTACCGAGTCTGATGATGGTCGGACATGTTTTCGCCGAGTCCTCTTCGAGGCCGGGTACGATATGATGATGATTTTTCTCACAAAGGCGTATTTTTTAAAGGTATATGCATAATTGTATGTATATATATATATATATATATATATATATGTGTGTGTGTGTGTGTGTGTGTGTGTGTGTGTGTGTGTATCATGTATTTCATGTCAATCGCCCTCAGAGGCACTTAGATGTTACATGTTGTATGTTCTCTATCCCTCTTTAATTTACTATTCTTAGTTATGCTTCTTGCCTTACATACTCAGTACTTTATTCGTACCGATATCCCTTTTATTTGTGGATGCTGCATGTCGTGCTGCAGATCCTGATTAATGGTGTTTAAGGTGGGCCGGGCCGGGTTGAGAAAAAGGTGACCGATCGGTTTCCAATCCGGGCCGGTTACCGGTTTTTTCAAACCGGACTTAACGGGTCCGGGTCCATCTGGGTAAAAACTTAACCGGAACGGTTACGGGTCCAAGGGGCCGGGTTAATGTTATTATTTTTATTTTTTATTTTTGTATTTTGTATAACTATCGTAATTTATATTAATATAAAGTAAAAATATAAAACAAAAAAAATAATCTTATAAAAAAAGTGTTTGAATAAAAGGATGCAAAAGCTTTAAAATCCTTATATTTAAAAATTTAAAAATTTATTAAGAATTAAAGATAATAGAATACAATGAAGATGTAAAAAAATTGCACTTATAATTTGCAAGTTCTTTTTTTTATTTCAAACTTACAAATTAAAGTTTACATTTAACAACAACTAAAACTGATTATTAAATATAAAATTATAAATCTAGAACTTCAAAGGTTTTGCATTGCCTTAGTAAGTTCTTCATAATAAATATGAACTTCTTGGCCATCTTCTGGAGTGTTAAATTCAGATGGGTTTCCATGTGTTAATATATCTCCAAATTCCCCGTCTTATGGTTTATCAACATCTTCACGTCCCTGATTTCTTCGTTCCGATCTAATCTAATCTTTGAAACATACTAAAACTTCCAAACCATTGCTTCCCAATGAGTGATGGGTGTCTCCTAGTTGTTATCTTGCTTGATTAAATGCACTCTCTGATACAATAGTTGAAATTATCACATTCAGCACGTCCCGAGCCATAGCGGAAAGAACAGGAAATTACTTTTCATTCTCAAGCCACCATACCAATGGTGCAAATTCCTTTGTGCGAGGCTCCTTTTGCTTTTGCAAGTAGAATTTAATTTCATCAATGTTCCTGCTACTAGTTTGAGTGGAAGAAAGAGTAGACCAAATATTAATACCATCAAGGCCTTCATCATCATCCATAGTAGTAGATGCAATAGAAGTGGTACAACGCATAGTGAGATTAATATTGCCTACATTAAGAACAACATCATCAACTATATTTGCATAATATTATATAATTATTATAAACAATCATTTAGCTTGTTCAGACAATAATATATATATATATATATATATATATATATATATATATATATATATATATATATATATATATATATATATATATATATATATATATATATATATATATATATATCTGGGTTTCAGTTGGTCCGATCTCCATATAAATATAAAGCATTGATTAATTGGTGACAATCAGACATCTTAATAGAAGGATTTAAAACAACACCAATTACGTAAATAAGAGGAATTTGAAAGAAATATTTTTTTAACTTTGCTTGCATTTTCCAACATCCTTATATTTTTCTTTCTTCTTAAATTCAGAGAGTAGAAAAGAAATTTCAGCTATATGTACTAAAACCATAGTAACATAGGGTAATATGCTCCATAAAACTCAACAGTAGCTGAATAAAATTTATGTAAAAATTTAACAACATCACTAATAGCCTCCCAAGTGTTACTTGTTAACATACGGTTTGGATCAGTACGATGTGCACTAGCAACTTCAGTTATCGACAATCTATATTTGTAGCAACATTTTAAAAATAAGTATGTATAATTCCATCTAGTAACAATTTCTTCTGGCATGAATCTGGGGTTAAGCTTATGCTCAGTACACTTATTCTTAAATTCTCTAATTCTAGATTGTGTATTATTTCCTTGAATAACACCAACTGCTCTTTTAACATGAGTAATCTCAGTTGAAAATAAATCAAGCCCACTTTTAACAATTAATTATAAACATGACATGCACACCTAACATGAAAAAGTTCTTCAAGTGGTGGTTGCAAATGCATTCTTAATATTGAAATAGCAGCATTATTTTTAGAAGCATTATCAAAAGACATACACAATACTTTTTTATTAAGATTATAAAATTCAACAACTTCGCAAATAGTAGTACTTATAAATATAGCAGTATGACTTTGATCTTCATCATATTTAAAAGCGATAGTACGTTTTTGGATACAATAATTATTATCTATTCAATGAAATGTAATTGTCAAATAATCATTTCCATTAACAGCAAGGCCAATATAAGAAGTTAGAGAAACTCTACAAGGAAGGTGGTCAAACAAAAAACGTATGTATGTCTGATATTGTCCATAAAGTCTAAAGATATCAGATCTACAAGTACTTCTAGGGATACCTTTAAATAAAGGATAGTAAATCCTTTGAATATACATAATAAGATATGATAAAGAAACAAAATAAAAAGGTAGACAACCCAAAGCGATCACTTTTGCTAACTCCTCACGATCCTTCATTTTATCATATTTCATAAGTCCTCCAGTACTAGGGTTTAGAGTTGCTTGATTTTCATCTAAATCAGAGCCCCGTTCTATAGGATGAGTAATTCTCATATGTCTACTAAGTATCCCAGTCCCCCTAATTGTCCTCCAATCTTATGTTTAAAATCATCTTTACAAATTTTGCATCTACCTCTATCAGTATTATCTATTTCGTCAAAAAATTTCCAAACCTTACTTCTTTTTCTGCGATTAGTAGTCGGGGCCACAAGTGGTCTACTCTTAGTGCCACGACCACCACCCTGCTACCAACTCCAACACTACTAGGTGTAAGTGTTGTCTCATCTTCAATTTCTAATTCATTATCTTTTATACCGAAATCTTCCTGCTATTGTTCATAATCTATATTATTATCAGGTGATGTTTTAGAAACATGTGTAAAGTCATTTAAATTACTATCATATGTTGAAGCAGTACCGTTTTTTCTATTTTCCTGATTACCCCGATTAGCAACCTTATTACAAACTCTTTTTGCAGCATTAAACATATTGTAAAAATTTAACTACTAGCAAAAAATAAATATGCAAATAAAATAGTAAATAAGAGAAAGAGTTGGAGGGACTGCACCGAATTCCGCAATAAATTGAACACTTGGTGATTTTCGCAACTCCAATGTTACTATGAAGAAATGTCAATTGTTCAAAGTTTAAAGTTCAAACTTTACATAATAAATAATATGATAAATTAAGTTCCAAAAATAATGAGAGCCAAATAGTTTATTGCAATTTAGGTGAAGAATGAGAGAATGATAATTGAGAATTTGAGTTTGAGAAATGAGAGATGAATGAAGAAATAAAGAAGAGAGGGGGGGGGGGGGGGGGGGGAGGGGGTTGTATTTATAGTTTTTCAAAGGAATAAATTAGTAATTACTAAAAGTGTTATTTTTTTTAAAAAACAAATTGCCCCAAAAAGGGCTATTATTGCAAAACAGCTATGGGGAAACGGCCAAATTTGAAGCTGACCATTGCCAATGGTCACATACCCTTAAATTTTATTTTATTTTTACAGAATATAGCCGTTAAACCGGTCCGGGCAAGTCCGGGTAACCGGTTCAATAGTATTTTTCATTGACCGGGTTTGACCAGTCTGGTTAATCAGATTTTTTTTAATAAACGGACCATACCCCCTAATCCCCATTACCCAGCCCACCAGGCCCCCTAACTACCAGTCCGGGCTAGTTCGGGTTACTACCGGTCTGGGCCGATCCGGAAACAGGTCAACCTATCCCGTTAAACAGGTATAGTCCTGATAGACAGGTAGACAAAGCTCCCCCTCCACAGTAGGCTTCCCAGTTCAACGATTATCGACGAGATCCCTTCTTCGGACTTGCTGTGATCTTGGTATGCAGTTTTGTTATAGACATTATGGGTATGTCAGGGACCTGTTCTAGCAATGTTGCAGCATTTATGTTCCTTTAGAGGCTCATAGACAGGTGTCGACTCACGTATAGTTGGGATAGCCTTGTCAGCTTATTTTTGTTATATAATCTCTCATGGTAGCTTGTCGACTCGTACCTTATATATAGCTTCATGACAACCTTGTCGCCCAATTTTAGGTATGTTCATGCCATTATCTGTCGTTGTTGGTTGTTCATTATTCATGTCTACTATTTATGTTGATCTCGTCGGCGCTTATAGATAATAAGAAAGGTTAGATAAAATGTATGTTGGTGCTCGATGGGTATGAACCGGGTGCCAGTCATGGCCCTCTAGTTTGGGTCGTGACAAACTTGGTATCAGAGCAAGTCTATCCTAGGGGTTGGCTATGAGCTGTGTCTAGTAGATTCTTGTTTATGAGTGTGGTGCGCACCACACTTTTAAACAGGAAGCTGCAAGACATTTAGGATTATCACATTCCTTTCATATTCTACATCGTCTGAAAGAGTGGAGTTGTTGGGAATCGAGTCTAACGTATGTATTGATATAAGTTGTACAAAGATGTCATTACCTCGAAGAGCTATGGCTAGTCCGGATGAAGGCTTGGGAGGGGGTATGATATGTACGCACTCTATTGAGACAGATCCGTCTGAGGACTAGGGTGAGTCACTCCCTCAGATAACCCCGATTCCACTAGTACTAGAGCTGGGGAAGGCTCCAATATCATTAACTCTACGAGTTCCACCACCGACTCTGTCTATGTAAGAACAACAATACAAGTATTGACGCAATTGATAGCCTCTCAGGATTGGCATCACCCGAGGGCCCCTGATAGCGATAAAGCCCTTGAAGGGTCAGGAAATTCACAACCTAAGGAGTTAAGAGAGCGAGGACCGTCTATATTTCCAAGAGATGATTCTGATGAAGCTACGGGATGGACTAAGAGGTCCAAGACAGTTGATGATTACAGAGGACTTCTGGGTGGTGGAAGGTTATAGCAGATTGGGTTTTCGCAATGACTTGCGCGTGATTAGATAAGTAAAGAACTATTAGACAACTAAATAATGAGGCATGTTAGAGTACGAGATATCGATAATCAAGGATGTTTTGTTGAAAT
Source organism: Nicotiana knightiana (assembly GCA_005239525.1). Classification (NCBI taxonomy): domain Eukaryota; kingdom Viridiplantae; phylum Streptophyta; class Magnoliopsida; order Solanales; family Solanaceae; genus Nicotiana; species Nicotiana knightiana. The sequence continues at coordinate 108,957 of ML398131.1, forward strand.
TACTTCGAAGGAAACGAGAAATGGAATGTTGTGAAAGGTTTGTGCGAAACCAAATAGATCAATATGAGTGAATAGGGAAGACTATTAAGGGATGTAAGTTAAATTTTGGGAGTACTATAAGATTTGTAGGCAAGTGAGCTCTAAGGTTATAAAGCAATATGTGCCCCGTTTTCATTAAAAATGGATTAGTAATTTTATCGGGGATTATCAGAAGGTCAAAGTAACCATATAGATGCGAGGTGATGATATCAGAGGATGACTTAGGATAACTATAACTAATGTACCAATTAAAGACTCAAAGGACTCTCACACTAGCTAGCATTGCAATGATAGAAAGATGAATAAGTAGAAGGAAGAAGAGCATTAGTGGGAGAAAAACCTTAAAAAATAAATTGGTAATGATATTCTTGACAAACCACGTGAACTAAAGTTAAATTCATCGAAAGAGGGCATGCCATTGAGAACGTATGACTCGCTACATATATAGACCCCTATAAATTGTCTCAGAGGAAGAAAGGTTACACATAGGATAATTGTAAGCTACTAGGAGTGCAGACTTACGGAAGACTGAAAGATGAGTAAGACTTCAAGCGTAAAACATTGAATTATTTTTCTAAGGGGGGAAGACGGGTTGTTAAAGCGCTAAGTCAAGAGCATTTTTATTTAACAAAAAAATGGGAGGATTGGGACAGAAAGGTGAATAAGTAATTTTAAAGTAACACACGGGTACAAAGGATATGGAAAAGAAATAATATTGGGTTATAAATAGACGACAAGCATATCCAAACACTTTATACATGGGAATGTTAACGTGAAGAATTCGTTATAGTTGGAAGATATAACTCCAAAGGAAATTGCTGAGATTGAACGGAGAAGGAAACTCAAAATCATAAGGAATTAGAAAATGACCCGAGTATGATGACTCTTGAAATTAAAGATAGACCATGGTAATGTCTAATTGTTGCAACCATGAAGGATAATCAAGATGACAACAACAACAAGGGAGTTAGTACGTTATTTCAAGGAAAAAAAACTAAAGAACATAAACCATCAAAGTGAAAACAATAAAGTCGACATCAAGGATAAGACTTATGATAGAAAATAAGGAATGGATGAAGTAGAAAGAAGCAGTATGAAGGTAAGCTATTTCACAACATCAAGTTCTTCTATAAGTCAGAACCTAACGAATGAAGACTACGTTAAATGTATACGGTAACAAGAAGATAAAAATCAATAGATGAAGTCCAGAACTATATATACAAGGGATTCATAATGTGTGGGAATTATATCAGGGTTGAAAATATGAAAAATCATAATATAAACTAAATAAAAAGTCGTTGACAACTAGGGGCAGTGAGAAAAATAAGGGGGAATGGAGAACCATAATGGTATACATATTTCACATGAGACGACTTAGAACCAGAATAAAAAGATCGGAACTAAGGTTGTAATGGATGCATTTAGTCGTAAGTCATGGGTAGTTTGATAAATGAGCAAGTCCAAAAGGAAAAACAGGGTGACTAGAGGTTTTCACCAATTAACAAATTCAATATAGGCTTGGCAGAATTAGTTAACAAAAATATGATAGTCAGGAATATGGTAGAGTCATCTCTTGTAGATAGGGAAGATTTCCATTTTAGGGAAAGTTAAAAGAAGTATTCTGCTAGAGACAAATACAACTTTTTGATTCTATTGAAGGAGGGATCTTAAAATATCATGGCCGATTGGCATTGGGACAGAGGTTCATTATTCATGCTATTTTATTCATCTCGGAATGTCAAAGGTATACCATGATATCAAATGGTTACATTGGTAGGACGAAATGAAGGAAATCATGATAGGGTACGTAGCTTAATGTTCCAGTTGCTAATGGGACAAAATACAACATCAAGAACCCAATGGATTGACACGAATAAAGTAACCAAATATGGAAAGGAGAAAAGATTGGCATAAGGTTCGTTACAAATATAGAAAATTCGATTCCACATGGACGACTGTGGTTAGTTTGACAAAAATCTGTTTACTTTTACTGGACAAATTATTAATGGTTAAGTAAAACAGAAGGGTGCAGAAGGTAGATCGGGTATAAAATATTTCTACCTCGATTAAAGTTAATAGAGGTTCTCAGTTACAGATTGCTTTTGAAATCCCTCTCAAGAAACTTGGGTACATAAGGTAATTCTTGCAAGTAAAGCATACAATTCAGATGCTCAAAGACATGTTACAAACTAAGATGCCAAATTTTATATAAGGATGGGATAATCAATTACCGACTATGGAGTAGTGCACAATAATAACTATGGTAGTATCTATGCATGCAGAGGATCATAAGAAAATATTTTAAACTACACGGAGTAACTCCTTATAAAACGTGATGCAGAAGGAAGTAGAGATTTCCCATAAGGCAGTTTGAAAGACAGAATTATTTGACCTGATCTAACGTATCAAGTTATAGAAATGCGATAACGAGACTTAAGGAAATCTCAAGTTGATAATGAGGCCTTCTTGAAAACTTCACTCATGAAGAGCATGATAACTTAATGGGACAATTATCAAGACATATATATAAAGACACATCCAAATTATCCAAGAAGGGACTAAATTGAATTTTACCTCATAATTAGAGTCCGTTCACTCGGTTATCATGTTCTGATATTGAAGAAATGCATTAAATGATATATAATCAATAAAGGATTGATCTTATGAGAAGATTCTAGTAGCTATAAATGAATCAGGAATCTATGTTGCAGAAGCACATGAGGTTCAGATTACAGAGAACCAGTCTTACGAAGAGGTTCTAGTTGCTATTTTAGATCAGCTTGTCCACAAGTTGGGGACCAAGAAAGTACATTCTGTGAAGATATCGTGGAGGAATAGGAACGTTGAAGGTAAGAAGTGGGAAGACATAGAAGAGACAAATTCTATGTACCCTTAATTTTTTCAGATAGAAGATTCTTGATGACTGTAGCTCAATCATGTGTTTTCTTATCCCATGTTATGTGATATCGATCAACACTCATTTTATGATTAAAAGATATTTAGCATTGAAGTGTTACATCTTTTTAGGAGCATAATTATTTGGACACAAGGTATGGGATAGCCTGTTTGCAGAGGAGACTCTATCAAAATTTTTGTAAAATCTATAAGAGCTAGTTTCTCCTCTAAGACTCCTCTATATTCGAGGATGAATATTCCAAAGGGGGGAAGGGTGTTACACCCCGTACTTTTAAGTTAGAATACATCTTAAGTGAATAAGTATGAGTCATAGAATTGAAGGACCTTTACAAATATAGTGATGGGTTAAAACAAGTTTTAAGGAGTATCATGAGGGTTGGAAGGTTAAGAAGCTAATCGAATCGAAAAAAATAAGTTTCGTTGAAAGTCGGCAAGTTGGCATGTTATAACCCGAACTTGTGGGGTGAGACTAGGGTGATTAAGATGATAAGAAGGTAATGGTATGAGGTATCTCAAGCATGTGATAGTCGTGTGTTAAGTTTTGAAGCCAAGCGAGTTATGTAACAAAAGTCGACAAAACTTGTCGCAAGTTACGTTCATTATTTTATTGAAAATTTAGGTATAATGTTACTGAGATTTTCTCTCAATATACTTGGATTTAAGGGGTAATCTATCCACCAAATTAAAGATATACTAGTCTAGTTTCGAACGCATTAAATCGTTTGTCGATACAACGTCGGAGTATAGAGATATTCGTATTTTTGTGAGACTGTGCAAGCAGCTCTTGTTGGGACCCACTTGATATGGCCACCGACCTTACTTCTTTAAAAAGATGTTTCAGCCTCATTCGGTTCATTTCTCACCCAAAATTCGTCCAAAATCTCTCCAAAACCCTATATAACATATCCCAAGATCACAAGAACCAAACTCCAGGGAAATCAACTCAAATTATCATCAAAAGTGTTAAAGACTATAAGAAAATGCTTCTATGATGTCGTGGTGTGATTGAGGGCTACTGTGAGCTAAGTTGAGATAGGATTTCGAGTTGTAGCTGCTGTTCAAGGTATATATAACATCTTCTTGATTGTTCCTAAGGTTAATCTTGTGTTTGTTGTGTTGTTGAGTGAAACCACAAGATATCACTTGAAAAAACATGGGACATGGTTATCTTTTTGGTTGGATATTATTTTGGCCACATATATGGTTTGTGGTGGCTGGAAATTATAAGAATAATTTGATAATGTTGTGGCTGCTATTGTTAGATTTTCTAGGTGTTAACTGTGAGAATGCACGGGAGAAGAATCTATTATTGATATTCTATGTTACAATGAGCCTTATTTATATGTATTCATAATACATAACCTACACCTATTACATAAGGGACTAGGACTAATTACATATATTCATATAACTATTCTAACACTCCCCCTCAAGATGGTGTATATAAATCCTATGTACCGAGCTTGTTACATATGTAGCTAATACGAGGACCAGTGAGGGACTTGGTAAAAATATATGCAAGTTGATCATTCGACTTCACAAACTTTGTAGAAATATCTCCCGAGAGTATCTTTCTCTAAAAAAGTCACAGTGAGGTAATTTAATTTACCAACCATCTGCCTATGTCTTGCTGGATCGCTAAGAGGCTCCCCCTGTCCTGGCAGAAGCTTAGAATTCGGATCCATCAGAGTGTCAACAGATCTACAGCCTGTCATTCCTGTCTCCTCATGAATATCTAAGGCATACTTCCGTTGTGAGATCACAATACCTGCGCTAGACTGAGCTACCTCAATACCTAGAAATTACATTAATCTGCGGAGATCCTTAGTCTGAAAGTGCTGAAAGAGATGTTGCTTCAACTTACTACTACCATCCTGATCATTGCTGGTAATAACAATATCGTCAACATAAATGACCAAATAAATACAGAGATTTAAAGTAGAATGCCGATAAAACACAGAGTGATCAACTTCACTACGAGTCATGCCACTCCTGAATAACTGTGCTGAACTTATCAAACCAGGCTCGAGGAGACTACTTTATACCATAGAAGGACCAGAGCAACCGACATACAAGGTCATTCGACTCCCCCTGAGCAACAAAACCAAGTGGTTGATCCATATAAACCTTATCCTCAAGGTCATCGTGAAGAAAAGCATTCTTAATGTCCAATTGACAGAGAGGCCAATGGAGAAGAACAACCATGGATAGAAAAAGGCGGACTGATGCTATTTTATCCACAGGAGAGAAAGTATCACTCTTATCGAGCCCAAATATCTGAGTATACCCTTTAGCAATAAGTCGAGCCTTAAGTCGATCAACCTGGCCATCTGGACCAACTTTGACTGCATACACCAAACGACAACCAATAGTCAATTTACCCGAAGGAAGAGGAACAAGCTCCCAAGTACCACTCATATGTAAAGCACACATCTTGTCAATCATAGATTATCACCACCCTGGATGAGACGGTTCTTCACCTATATACTTAGGGATAGAAACAAAGGACAAAGATGATACAAATGCACAATGGGATGATGACGGACGATGGTAACTTAAACCAACATAATGGGGATTAGAATTAAGTGTGGATTGTATACCTTTTCGTAGTGCAATCGGTTGACTAAGAGGAGACAAGTCCGCAGTATTAGTAGGGTCAGGTGCAGGACGTGTATCAGCTGGGCCTGATGCTGGGCGCAGACGCTGATGAAAAGTCAGGAGGGGTGGAGCTGTAGAAGATTGAACTGGAATAAGTGGTGGCACTGTAGCTATAGGTGGTGGAACTAGAGCTATAGGTGGTGGAGCTGCAACTATAGCTATAGAGGAAGATGAGTGGGAGATAGTGACTGTATCTCCAAAATACGGAACTGGTAGCACCTCAAAAATATCTAAGTTATTACCTGGACGAATGAAGTATGATTGGGTTCAAAGAAGGTAATATCAACAGACATAAGATACCAATGGAGGTCAGGATAATAACATCGATATCCCTTTTGCATTCTCGAGTAACCTAGAAATATGCAATTAAGAGTACGAGGAGATAAATTATCTTTTCCTGGAGTAAGGTTATGAACAAAATACGTGCTCCCAAAGACACAGGGTGGAAGAGAGAACAAAGGTAAGTGGGGAAATAGGTCAAAGAATGAAACTTGATTCTGGATAGCGGAATATGGCATACAATTAATAAGATATCAAGTTTTAAGAACTATATACCCCAACAAGGCAATGAAACATGAGATTGTATGAGTAGGGTGCGAGCAATTTCAATAAGATGACTATTCTTTCTTTCATCTACCCCATTTGTTGGGATGTGTACTGACAAGATGTTTGATGAATAATCCCATGAGAGTTTATAAACTGCTGAAATGGGGAAGACAAATACTCTAGGGCATTATCACTACGAAATGTGCGGATAGAAGCCCCAAATTGATTTTGAATTTCAGTGTGAAAGGTCTAGAAAATAGAAAACAACTCAGATCGATTTTTCATCAAAAATCTCTAAGTGAACCTGGAATAATCATCAATAAAACTAACAATGTAGCGGAATCCCAAGGTAGAGCTAACCCGACTAGGACCCCAAACATCTGAATGGAGTAAAGTAAAAGGTGACTCTGCTCGATTATCAAGACGCTGAGGGAAATGTTAGCGGATATACTTACCCAGCTGACATGACTCACACTCTAGGATGGACAAGTGAGATAAGCTAGATACCATTTTCTGAAGTTTTGACAAACTGGGATGTCCAAACCGTTTATGTAATAAATCTAGTGGATCAGTAACAGGAAAGTTGTTGAAGAAAGACAAGATGTGATTCGATGTGATTTTGGGATAAGATAATAAAGTCCATGTGATTCACATTCGGTACCAATGTTCCGCCTCGTACCGCGTTCCTGTAAAAAACAACGTCATCAAGAAATAAAACAACACATTTAAGTGATTTGGCTAAGCGACTAACGGCTATGAGATTAAAAGGACTACCGGGAACATAAAGAACTGAGTGAAGTGGACTTGCGTGACCTATTATAGTTGCCATGGTTTGAGACCCATTGGCCATTACGACTGCTGGAAGAGATTGAGAATAGAAAATACTAGTGAAAAGAGATTTGTTACCAGAAATATGATCAGATGCACCTGAATCAATGACCCAAGAGTCAGAACCAGAAGATGATTGAGAGACACAAGTCACGCTATTAACCGCTTGAGCTACAAAAGATATATATGAAGGCCGGAATCAACAGGAAACCTTAGTATGTGAATAAGATGGCCGGAAAAGTGACCAAAATAGTGACAGACCACTGCTTTTGCTGGAAACACCACTGCTCTTGCTGGAAAACACTTTTTCGGTAACTGAAAAACACAAAATCTCGATGGGTCGAGTCGAAAGAGGCAGTCGACCAGCCCAGTAGAAAAATTAGACTTGAAAGATTTCAGAAAATGACCTCGCGTGCCGGCACGTGAGGTGACACTTCGCCGGAACCATAACTGCTAAAGACATTTGATGATGCGTGTGAAGTTTTCTGCCCGAGATCTTCACTGGGGTTTGGTCGCCGGTGACGGGAGAACCTTGTGGTGGTGTTGGAATTATCACAAACCCCACTGAAACTCGGATTGATGCAAACAGCTGCTTAAGTTGCCAGAAAAATGCATGGGGACGACTGATTTCTTCCCACATGTCGTTGGAATGATTCACAATGATAATTATCTCACCAATGCTCTAATACCATGTGAGAATGCATGGGAGAAGGATCCATTATTGATATTCTATATTACAATGAGCCCTATTTTTATGTATACATAACCTATAACCTACTCCTATTACATATGGGACTAGGCCTAATTACATATATTCACATAACTATTCTAACATTAACTAAAGTTCTTGTAGAAGAAAACATGAAACATAAGTCATTGACGATAAAAGTTAGGGTGCTACGTGTATGGGCATGTTTTGGAAGTCATTTTGTAGATGTTGTAAACTAGGAATAATACCGTACATATATGTATGATGTTCTAAAGGTTGTGAACCAATCTGGGTTTTATTTATGTTATGTTATTAGTAAAAACGAGCTTGACGCTCAATATGATTGATAAGATAATTGAGGAAGCTCATATTGGATTATATTGTTGTTGTTGTTGTTGCGATTTTTGGTTATTATTGTTGTTGTTGGGAAGTTCATGACCATTAGTGGTCTTTGGGATGTACTAAAAATAGGGGAGCTGCTGCCCAATTTTCTGTAAGCTATACGACTAGCCAAATATGAGACATTATATTTGACGACAATATCATTTCACTTGTTATAGACGCAAGAAGTTGTGTTGATCTTGGTAGAAATAAAGAAGACATCATACATGTATGTTAAGACACTTCCTTTTTCCTTTTGGCACGATCTAAAGTGAAATAAACGTAAACAATACGGTATTTCATAACAGATCTACTCCTAGCAACTAAGGCTGTCCATGTTGTTCTTTCCTTATAAAGTTATTCTAAAAAAGTATGTATGATCCTCGAATCCTATTGAGGTTCATATTGATGGTATGGAAGTTCATAATGTTAATGTAACGACCCGACCGTTTATTTTAGGCTCTAGCGCGTCGTTCAGCAGTTTAAGGCCGTGAGCAGCTTCATTTCAGGTGTTATGACTTGTAGGTATGGTCGGAATTGAATTTCGGGAAGTTTAGAGTTGATTTGGAAAGAAAATTCTCATTTCAGAAGCCTTAAGTTGGAGAAATCAACTAAGATTGGAATTTTGAGTAAACGACCTCCGAATCAGGATCTGAGGGTTCCTGCAGGTTCGTATGGTGATTTCAGACTTGGGCGTATGTCCGGATCGGGTTTTGGATAATCCGGGAGCGTTTCGATGCATATTGTGGAAGTTAGCATTTTAGAAAAATTTCATAAATTTGGGCTTGAAGTGCATTTCAGCGTTGTTGATGTCCGTTTGGGATTCCGAGTCTAGGAATAGCTTCGTACGGTGATTCTGGAGTTGGGAGCGCGATCGAAAGTGAATTTGGATGTCCATAGGTCATTTTGAAGTCATTTGGCTAAAGATAGAAATTTGAAGGTTTTTGAGAAATCCGACCGAAAGTGGAAGTTTTGATATCAAGGTCGGAATGCGATTCCGAAAGTTGGAGCAGGTCTGTAATGTCGAATATGACTTGTGCGCAAATTTTAAGGTCAATCAGACGTGATTTGATAGGTTTCGGCATCGGATGTAGAAGTTGGAAATTTCTAAGTTCATAAAGTTGGGATTTTGAGTGCGATTCATGGTTTCGATGTTGTTTGATGTGATTTGAGGCCTCGAGAAAGTCCGCATTATGTTTTGGAACAGGTTGGTATAATTGGACGGGGTCCCGGGGGCCTCGGATGGATTCCGGGTGGTTAACGGATCAATATTTGAAGTTGAAGAAGCCTGGAATTGCTGTCATCTGGTGTGATCCGCACCTGCGAGGATTTGGCCGCAGGTGCGGAACAGCAAGTGCGGCTTTGGCGCCGCACGTGCGAGAGTGGGCAGGCTTGGCTGCGATCGCAGGTGCGATGGAATTTCCGCACCTGCGAAGCCGCAGGTGCGGACAATGGGGTGCATGTGCGATTTTGGGCTGGAGTTGAGGAAGCCGCACGTGCGGGAGATTGGTCGCACTTGCGGGAGCGCAGGTGCGGCGGTAGGACCACAGGTACGGAAATCGTCCTGGGCAGAATGTTTTAAAACAAGGATTTGGGTTTATTTGTCTTCATTTCTTCATGGACTTAGGCGATTTTGGAAGGCTTCAAAGTGAGGATTCCTTCATGGAATGTCAAGGTAAGTAACCTTCATGCCTCTAAGTTAAATACAAGATTATATGCATGGATTAGGCATGAAAATTGGTAGGAATTTGGGAAATATTGAAGAAACCTAGAAAATGGAAAGTTGGATTTTTAGCCACGAATTGAGCATAGATATTTGAGTAAATTGTATATTTGAGTTAGTAAGGCTATGGGTAGAATATATCTTCGAGAAATTTTGGATTCCGGGCACGTGGTCCGGAGGGCATTTTGGTCATTTCACTAAGCGGGGTGGGAAAATTATATAATTTGGAATTATTGCAAATATTAAAGTATATTTTCATTGGGTTGTCGTTGTTTGGATAGTTTTGGGGCGTTGTGCGTCTGTTTGGAGTCGTCGGAAGGGCTTGGAAGCCGGTATTGGAATTTCGGAGCGAGGTAAGTCTCCTTTTTAACTTTGTGAGTGGGAATTTTCCCCCTAGGTGAACTAATTAAGTATGTGTTACTATTTGCGGGGGCTACGTACGCACGAGGTGATTGGAGTCCGTGCGTAGCTACTATTATGCCATGTCCGGGTAGCCTAGGACCCACTAGCATGTCTTACTTGTTATACCTGTAATCTTGTCTGTGATATTATAATGCTAATATAATCGAAATTGTAATTGAATGACTAAGGAAGAGTAGAGTTTATTTTTCTAAACCATCTAAAAGAGAATTGACTTCCTTCGCGGGCAATTGTATTTCCGGATAAGGATGGATTATTAAACATTATAAAAAAACTTGGCAAGTGAATTTCGAAAAAAAAGGATATAAGTACTATTTTGTGGTTTTTAAAAGAGAAATCTGTCATTTATTTGGTTACTTGTTTTCCTGACGTATTCGGGGTGGACTGTTGATTGTGCATGACTGCATGTGACCGCTTCACAATTTACATTCCGCGAGCGGAGTATTATTTCCCCCACACTCATGGGAGCGGGCCGTACGCCACGACGAGATAGAAAGAAATATTATGCTTCGGGCCGTTCGACCCTCGGTAGTGCACAGAGATGTTTATCATGATGGCTCAGGCCGGTTGTCCTTATCCCGTATGCACATGCTAAATTCTTAAATGTTTTTTTTTCATGATTTTTGAAGTGATAAGATATTTGGGGGAAAATAAAGAAGAAATTGTGGATTTATGATATTTGGGGAAAAACAAAGAGGAAATTGTTTATTTAAAATATCTTGGAGAATAATGAGGAAGTTGTATCTGTTTTGTTTATTTCTAGTATTTATTTGAATTTCAGTGCCTTATATATATTGTTGCTTTACTACCTTTACATGCCTATCGTGTTCATCTTATACTGTTAATTAATTTGCTGGCCCTTAGTGAGTGTCTAATTCGACCTCTCGTCACTACCTCTCTGACGTTAGGCGGGCGACTTATTGAGTACATGTTGTTTTTGTAGTCATACTACACTCGCTGTGCATTTTATTGCATAGGTACTTTCATAGCAATGTGGAGGATTCGGAGACTTAGGCGAGCTGCATCATCCGGAGGCGATCCGCAGTTGACAGAGTCTCCCTCATACTGTATTTTTTTTGTTTGTAATTTCCTTGTCCAATTTGTATTTTGGACAGGCTTTGTGATGATTGTATAAATTCTTAGAAATTGCTCATGTACTTATGACACCGGGTTCTGGGATGTGTTGGGATATGTTCGCTAAATTGTAATATTTAAATCACTGTTTTATTCGACAGATTTCATTCAGTTAATATGTAATAAAGTGAAAGGGAATATTTTTCATAAATGTTAAAAACCAGAAATTGTTTTAATTAAATAAATGATTGGCTTGCCTGACAATGGTGTCCGGCGCCATCACGACCTTAGGGAATTTGGGTCGTGACAATATGGTATCAGAGCGCTAGGTTCCCTTTGGTATCACGAGTCATGAGCAAGTCTAGTAGAGTCTTGCGGATCGGTACGAAGACGGCTATACTTATCTTCGAGAGGCTACAGGACTATTAGGAGCATTTCCCTTCTTGATTCCTCATCGTGCTATTTGACTCCTTTGAGGATTATGCCTATGTTCATTCCTACTCAATCTTATGCGTCACGAAGCGCTTGCTATGAATCGGGAAATTGAGGAATTGAAGGGTGCCACAGAGGTAACTCGAGATGTTTCCATGTGTAATTGGTTGGGGTTGTTGTTATGGCCCTACAAAAGGATAATATGTTGTTTCAGCTCAGTAGCTGTGTTTCTGGGAGCCTTAAGGCTATGCTCAGGTAGTGATGATGCTTGCGATTGGTTATCGTGTGATGTCGATATGATGATAGAATGCTTGCCCGTATGTTGGGGGTGATGAATAGTTTGAGGGGAGTTCTTCTCAGAGTGTGATTTCGAGATTTCGATATTCTAGTGCCGGCAGAGGAAAGACATTTGGGTTATGAATGGTCCGGTTGGGGTTGATAAAGTAGTAAGACTTGGTGTCTTCAAGTGAGATGGGATATGCACCTGTGACGTGTAGTTATCATCATTGATCGAATGGAATGTGTTAAGTTTGGCGGTGCTATGGTTTCTTCGGTTGCGTGGGGTTAGAGTATTGAGAAGAAGTATTGAAGAATGCGGTTGGAAGAGATCGTGAGGTGGTGGTTCAGTACAGGATAAGTGTTGGTAATGAAGGCAGCTAGAGAAAGATGATCTTCGGAGAGCTTGAAGTCGTGGTGATCTTCTGGTTTGAGAGCTACAGAGAATGGTCCTGAAGTGAGGCTAGGCGGTTGTTCTATCTCTAGGAGGCTAGGTGTAAGAAGCGGAAGTCAAGCAGTCACAAAGTGGGGGAGCGGCAACATAGCTTGGAATTTGAAGATATTGTCGCGCATTTAATGGATGTCCATGAGGAGCGGACAGACTAGTAAAGTTGGTAAATGAAGCAGGGCGTATGATGAGGTATTGAAGTCACAGAGAGCGTGCATTTCAGCATCATTGGAAGGTGTCCGCGGGTGATTTACACATGTGGGTTATCTTCTGTGAATAGGTTAGCAATGGCGGGGTTGGAAGGTCTCGGTGAGGGGTTCTAGTGGCTATTCGGTAGGAGGCGGAATGTGTGAATGATGCTAGAGAATTTGAGTATTTAAGGAGTGCTAGTAAGAGGATCTGGAAGAATTGGACGGATTGGTTGAGATAGATCGTGTTATCAAAGGAGAAAGGATCTCAGCAGGGTCTAGAGTGGTGCACGGAGTAGATTCGGGCTAAGTGGGGGAGTCCCACCATCTGCAGTTGGGTTGTAGGGTTGTCTTCGCATAGGGTCGCGGATTGTCGGCATGTTGGCAAGTTATTTCAGCTAAGGGAAATGAGTAAAATGGTGATTGTGCGTTGGATTTGATGAATGTGTCCAAAAGTTGGCCCTTTCGGGCCAGGGTTAGGCTTTGGAAGATTCAGAATTTTGCTTAAGGCATATGGGAGTTGTCAGGATAGTGACTCGGTCGCGTGGTTCCTTGGAAAGGGTGTTCATATGCTAGAAGAGCCTTGGAGTTGATTGCATTCGGGGCCAGTCAGAGTGGGTGACTCTCAATAGCGGTCCTAGTGAGTTCAACAGTCAAGAGTGCGGAATTTAAGGGTTTCACGTAGTAGTATGATCGAGAATCGAGCTTTTGCAGAGTAATTTCTTAGAGAAAGGAGGATGGTTGGGATGTTTTATAATATGTTTCAGCATGCAGGATAGTATTGGAGGAGTGAGAGAAATAAACTCCGGATTGAAGAAAGATTATCAGAAGGGTATGGGACGGGTTGCGGGACTTAGGCAGCATAGTCCCATGAATCAAGGCCACTCAGGATGAGTGAGGGTTGAGTTTGCTATGATTTGAAGGGAGTTTCTATTATTCCCGAGGCAAATTGAAGATGATTAAAAGCAAATAGATTGATTAGCCATGGTTGAAATGGAACATTTTTGGCAGTGATCATTTCCTTTGATGTGATTAAGCTACGCAGGTGGTTTGTGCCGGTGTGTGCGAGGCTTGTCGGCCGCCATAACGGATTTCATGTGGGAGCACTTGGGTGCTATGACCTGTCAGGTGTAAGCGGATCCTGGAAGGGTTGTGGTGGTATAGACCACTACTTAAGGATTTGCATGTTGGGTGATTGTGGGAATTCACTCGTGTGTTGAGATGGTACTCTTGAATTAAGTTAAGTAAAAGGCTTCTATATGATGAAGTGTTCACCTTATGGGTGGTTCAGAAGTTATGGTGGAATTCTTACATTACCTCATATTGGCATGTTAGGTGCGGTATGTAGTATGTAACTGGGAGTAAGAATCGAGATTGCAGTTCGGTGTTAATAATGATGTCATGAGCTCGGAAGAGCGAGAAAAAGTGATTCGAAAGTTCAGAGTAAGCTGGTGTTACCTTCAGTGTCACCTGAGACGGATATTCGGTGGAAGAGACTTTGTACCCTGGTTATGGGTTCTTGATTTGTCTTACAACATAGTATGGCCAGTGGTGGATATGTAGAATTGTTACCTTGTGGAAGGTCGTGGAAGCATGATCGCGAAAAGATTGTGTAAGTGTGACATGTAGTCACTTGATGGATTGGAGATTTGGACTGACTATAAAGAAGTGCAATTTTGTGTACTTGAGAAGTTATGCCTGAGGGGCGTTCAGTTCATTTGGTGTGGATTGTGGGGTGTTTGTCCCGGCTATGATGGTTGTTCTTGCGTATTATGAGAGAAAGTGGGTTAATGTGGACCCAGGTAGAGCTATTAGCATAGTTTGGTGCGAGCAAGGTGGCTCGATGTTTGTGGATTGATTTAAATATGATTATGGGCTCCGTATGAGCCAGGCAGGTTCATTTCAGTAGAGCACTTTTCATGGAAAGGTATTAGAACAGCGGTTGTTGTTCCATCTTCGTCAGATTCATGTGTTATTATGATTGTGTCGTGTGAGTTGTGAAACGGTTTGGTAATTTCCTATGTGTTGAGGTCCCGCGTAGTGGGGATGTTATGTGAGCAGGATAGCTCTTGAGATTCAGAGTGTGTATATATATATATATATGTATATATATATATATATCGCTCCGCAGATGTGCGTGAGTTATGTAGCCTACGGCTTTATCAGTCTCCCTAGGATGGTATTATGCACTTAGCGTGTTTGTGATCGATATTCAGTATTTTGTAATAGTGAGCAAACCAGCTCCGTATATATATCTTCTTATGTAAATATTATGTGTGGATTGGGTGGCACGTCGCCACGGGTATGTTATTCGGATCGGGTTGCATGCCGCAACAGTGTGATGATGAGTAAGGTTCCTATATTTATTTCCTTGTGTTTTACTTCCTATTTTCTAATAAGAATTCATATTAGTTGCGTGAGTTGAATAGTTCCTTCCTGAGTCGTTTATTATTATCATGTTCGAGTTATGGTCTATTGGCGCGATGTGGTATCATGTGAGGCTGTTGGCCATGTTTGGGGTGATTTTTGTGGTCTGATCAGTTCATACTGGGTGAGACGGGACTATCGGATCAGGGATTAGTGCGATAAGGTTATGTGAAGTGTATATTAAAGAACAAATACCATTATTCAGGTTCATAATGAAGTGATGATTCTAGTCAAGATGAGGTATTCAAGGATTTGTTAACTCTGCAGTTGGGTGTGAATTTCTGCACATTTCCTCCGTTGTGGTGGTATCGTCAACATTATGGCAAGATGTCTGTATATTTGTTATGAGGTGCATCATGAGCACCACATTCGTGAAATTTTGGCTGTTAAGTTTCAGGGAGTGTCATTGTGGTCAGATGATGTGTTATGCGGTACATGGTGCTAATTCAGCAAAGGTATGCAGTCATGTTCTGGTATGTTGTGTGGTAGTCGATGCAGTGTTTATATATTGGAGCTAGGCCTGACAGAGAAAATTTCAAGTGTTGGAACTAGGTTCTAAGCTTATTATATGGATAAAAGAAGAATCTTCAGATTTGATTAAGAATACTCAACTGGGTTGTGGTAGCACGGGCAGGTGCTCAAAAGGTTAAAGAGTGATTTCAGGTAACTCCAGAGCATTTCTTAGCACGTTCGAGGACGAACGTCAGTTTAAGTGGGGGAGAATGTAACGACCCGACCGGTCGTTGTGGGCTCTAGCTCGTCCTTCAGCGGTTTGAGGCCGTGATCAGCTTCGTTTCAGGTGTTATGACTTGTAGGTGTGGTCGGAATTGAATTTCGGGAAGTTTAGAGTTGATTTGGAAAGAAAATTCTCATTGCAGAAGCCTTAAGTTGGAGAAATCAACTAAGATTGGAATTTTGAGTAAACGACCTCCGAATCAGGATCGGAGGGTTCCTGCAAGTTCGTATGGTGGTTTCGGACTTGGGCGTATGTCCGGATCGGGTTTTGGATAATTTTGATGCATATTGTGGAAGTTAGAATTTTAGAAGAATTTCATAAATTTGGGCTTGAAGTGCATTTCCATGTTGTTGATGTCCGTTTTGGATTCCGAGTCTAGGAATAGCTTCGTTCGGTGATTCTGGAGTTGGGAGCGCGATCGGAAGTGAATTTGGATGTCCGTAGATCATTTTGAAGTCATTTGGCTAAAGATAGAAACTTGAAGGTTTTTGAGAAATCCGACCGGAAGTGGAAGTTTTGATATCAAGGTCGGAATGCGACTCCGGAAGTTGGAGCAGGTCCGTAATGTCGAATATGACTTGTGCGCAGATTTTGAGGTCAATCGGACGTGATTTGATAGGTTTCGGCATCAGATGTAGAAGTTGAAAATTTCTAAGTTCATAAAGTTGGGATTTGGGTGCTATTCGTGGTTTCGATGTTGTTTGATGTGATTTGAGGCCTCGAGCTAGTCCGCATTATGTTTTGGAATTGGTATAATTGGACAGGGTCCCGGGGGCCTCAAGTGGATTTTGGGTGGTTAACGGATCAATATTTGAAGTTGAAGAAGGCTAGAATTGCTATCATCTGGTGTGATCCGCACCTGCGAGGATTTGGCCGCAGGTGCGAGAGTGGGAAGGCTTGGCTGCGATCGCAGGTGCGATAGAATTTCCGCACCTACGAAGCCGCATGTGCGGACAATGGGGTGCAAGTGCAATTTTGGGTTGGAGTTGAGGAAGCCGCAGGAGGGGGAGATTTGTCGCACCTGTGGGAGCGCATGTGCGGAGGTAGGACCGCAGGTGCGGAAATCGTCCTGGGCAGAATGTTTTAAAACAAGGATTTGGGTTCATTTGTCTTCATTTCTTCATGGATTTAGGCGATTTTGGGAGGCTTCAAAGAGAGGATTCCTTCATACAATGTCAAGGTACGTAACTCCTTCATGCCTCTAAGTTAAATACAAGATTATATGCATGGATTATGCATGAAAATTGGTAGGAATTTGGAAAATATTGAAGAAACCTAGAAAATGGAAAGTTGGATTTTTAGCCACGAATTGAGCATGAATATTTGAGTAAATTGTATATTTGAGTTAGTAAGGCTATGGGTAGAATATATCTTCGAGAAATTTCGGATTCNTGCGTCCGTTTGGAGTCGTCGGAAGGGCTTGGAAGCCGGTATTGGAATTTCGGAGCGAGGTAAGTCTCTTTTCTAACTTTGTGAGGGGGAATTGTCCCCCTAGGTGAACTAATTAAGTATTTGTTACTATCTGCGGGAGATACGTACGCACGAGGTGACTGGAGTCCGTGCGTAGCTACTATTATGCCATGTCCAGGTAGCCTAGGACCCACTAGCATGTCTTACTTGTTATACCTGTAATCTTGTCTGTGATATTATAATGCTAATATAATCGAAATTGTAATTGAATGACTAAGGAAGAGTAGAGTTTATTTTTCTAAACCATCTATCCTTCGCGGGAAATTGTATTTCCGGATAAGGTTGGATTATTAAACATTATAAAAAAACTTGGCAAGTGAATTTCGAAAAAAAAGGATTTAAGTACTATTTTGTTGTTTTTAAAAGAGAAATCTGTCATTTATTTGGTTACTTGTTTTCCTGACGTATTCGGGGTGGACTGTTGATTGTGCATGACTGCATGTGACCGCTTCACAATTTACATTCCGCGAGCGAAGTATTATTTCCCCCACACTCATGGGAGCGGGCCGTACGCCACGGCGAGATAGAAAAAAATATTATGGTTCGGGCCGTTCGGCCCTCGACAGTGCACAGAGATGTTTATCATGATGGCTCAGGGCCGGTTGTCCTTATCCCGTATGCACATGATAAATTGTTAAATTTTTTTTGTCATGATTTTTGAAGTGATAAGATATTTGGGGGAAAATAAAGAAGAAATTGTGGATTTATGATATTTGGGGAAAAACAAAGAGGAAATTGTTTATTTAAAATATCTTGGAAAATAATGAGGAAGTGGTATCTGTTTTGTTTATTTCTAGTATTTATTTGAATTTCAGTGCCTTATATATATTGTTGCTTTACTACCTTTACATGCCTATCGTGTTCATCTTATACTGTTAATTAATTTGCTGGCCCTTAGTGAGTGTCTAATTCGACCTCTCATCACTACCTCTATGAGGTTAGGCGGGCGACATACTGAGTACACGTTATTTTTGTACTCATGCTACACTTGCTGTGCATTTTATTGCACATGTACTTTCATAGCAATATGGAGGATTCAGAAACTTAGGCGAGTCCGATATCAAAATCTCACCTATCGGCCAAAATCGCCGAAATTCCAACTTTCGCCAATTCAAGCCTAAATCCACAACCGACCTCGAAAACACATTCCGAGCACGTTCCTAACCCCGAAATCACCCAACGGAGCTAAAGGAGTTGACGAAATTCCATTCCGGATCCATCTTCATACAGCTCTATCTACGGCCAGATTTCTAAAGCTAAATTTCACATTTATGGACTATGTGTCCAAAATCACCCCGGATCTCATCACTCAATTCTCCGACAAGTTCCAATAATATAAATATACATGGGAGAAGCAGTAAATTGGGGATCAGGGTGCAAATTCTTAAAACGACCGACCGGGTTACGACAGTTACCTCAAAATACGCTAAGTCAATCCGCTAGTAAGCCTTTTTTGCGATTATACAAATGACTTGAATCTAGAAAAAATAAATTTATTCCATAAATACAAACCATCGGGAAACTATTTCGAATAATAAAGATGCAATCTTTAAAGAAAAACAAAAGTCAAATAAAAAATTCAACCTCGGGCCAGCGTCTCGGAACCTGACCAAACTTACAAAATTTGAATACCCATTCGGTAACGAGTCCAACCATACTAAAATTACTCAAATCTGACCTCAAATCGCCTTTCAAATCCCCAAAATATAGTTTATGGAGTATTCACAATTTTCCCAACTTTTCTAATCCAAAACACTAATTAAATGGTACAAATAATGATGGGTTCATGTAAAATAATCAATCTGATTTAGAATCACTTACCCCAATCAATTCCTTGAAAATCCCTCTTAAAATCACCACAAACTAAGTCCTCTAAGTCTGAAAGATGAAGAATGAAATAAAACCCTTGCTTTTGAAAGTTAACACTACTGCCTATTTATTATAACGACCCGACCAGTCATTTTGAGAAATTTGCACTTCGCTTGGTAGTTTGAGGGCATGAGTAGCTCCTTATGATGTATTATGACTTATGTAAATCGTTGGTTTTTGTTTTCAGGTTATTCAGAATTTATTTGAAAGAATGATTCTCAACTAGAAACCTTAAATTTGAAAGGTTTGACCAAGTTTGACTTTTTATAATTTGATCTCGGATTGGATTTCTAATGGTTTAATTAGTTCCATTGGGTTATTTTGGACTTAAGAGCGTGTCCAGATTGTGATTTTGAGGCCCGTGATAGAATTAGGCTTGAATTGGCGGAAGTTGAAAATTTGGCGATTTCGGTCGGCGGTGGAAAATTAGGTATAGGGATCGGAATGGAATTCTGGAAGTTGAAGTAGGTTCGTAGTTTCAATTGTGACGTGCGTGCAAAATTTGAGGTTATTCGGACGTGGTTTGGTAGGTTTCAGCGTCGTTGGCTAATTTCGGAAGTTTTAGGCTTGAATCCGAGGCTAATTTGGTGTTTTGGTATGGTTTTGAGTGTTCCGAGGTTTCTAATAAGTTCGTATATTGGAATAGGACTGTTTGGTATCATTGGTGGAGGTCCCGAGGGCCTGAGATGTGTTTCAGGTGATTTAATAGATTGAATTTTGAGTTGGAAGTGCTATTTTTTGGTGTTTTAGAGCTGCTGGTATTTTACGCAGCTGTGGATGGGGAGCCGCAGGTATGAGGGTCACATGCACGGTATACTGAGTGAAGATGCGGAAAGGGCAAGTTGGAGCTTGAGTGCAGGTGCACAGGTGATGGCCGCACCTGCGAGCCCGCAGGTGCGATGCATGGGTCGCAAGTGCAGAAGCTGAGGAAGTTGGCGTTTAAGTGAAGACCACAGGTGCGAGGTTCTTACCGCAGGTGCACGGATATGGCCGCAGGTGCAGACTTGATAGATAGAAAACCCCAATTCGAGGTTTTGTTCTCCATTTTTTGACTTTTGGATTTCAGGAGCTCGGGAGAGAGAAGAGTTTCGAAGGATTTCAAGGAGAAACATTGGGGTAAGTGATTCTAACCTATAATGGTATACATTTCATGAATCTATGGCTTTATTCATCATCTAATTGGGAACTTGAGCTAGAAATTTTGGAATTTAGGGCTTGAAAATTGGAGAGTTTTATGTGAGGATTTGAGGGGCCAAACGATGTTGGATTATGCTAAATTTGGTATGGTTAGACTCGTGAGGGAATAGTCTTTCTAGTTTTGTAATTTTTTGTCGGGTCTCGAGGCGTGGGCCCGGGGGACGGGGTTGAGTCGATTTCGGGATTTTGGTCTAATTCGATAGTTTTTCTTGTGGAATTCATTCCATTAGCGTTTATTGATGGTATCATACTGGTTGTGAATAGATTCGGAGCTTTTGGAGGCCAAGCCGAGGGGCGAGAGAATCCCGGAGTAGGATCTCTACGCTGTTAAGGTAAGTAACTCTTCTAAACTTAGTGTTGAGGGTATGAAACCCCAAGTTAGGTGTTAAGTGATTGGTATTGAGGTGACGCACATGCTAGGTGACGGGCGTGTGGGCATGCACCCTGTGAAATGGGACCCTATGGTTCCCATGGCCTAGTTTAGTGGCCCTATTTTGTCGATATCTGTGTTTTTACCACGTGATAAAGTAATTGAGCTGTCAATCATGCTAGATATCATATTTAGACTTTATGCCGATACTGTTTAGAACCATAGTGGTCGTTTCTTGCTGTTAATTCACATGCTTCATTGATATCTTGTACTCAGTCATGTTTATGCATTCATATCTTATCTCAACCTCAGTTGTTAATTGTTGATGCATCATATTCTTGTTGCCGGGATAATTTCATAACACTGTGAGTCCGTGAGTGAGACTGGAGAGATTGATGACTGAGTAAGGCCTAGGGCCTGGTTGTGAGGATATTGATACCATAGCACGTGAGTTATCCGTGCGGATCCAGGTATTGATACTATAGCATGTGAGTTGTCAGTGTAGCACGTGAGTTGTGTGTGCGGATCCAGATATTGATATTATGGCACGTGAGTTGTCTGTGCTTAGCACTTGGGTTGTAGGATACCCTCCGGAGTCTGAACACCCCCAGTGAGCGCAGACAACTATAAACGTGTGTGGATCGAGATACATGGCTTTGCATGAACACATGACATATAGACATTTGCATGCACGCATGACATACAGGCATAGAGATGCCTTTTTCCTCATGTTATATAGTATCACATCATCCATGACTTATTATACACATTGATAGGTGGGCTTAGAGAGGTATTTTGTACTTGTTATTTTGTAAGGAAATGAAACTTCTTACTTATTGCTGAAATGATTTTGGGAAAAATTTTAGTTTCAAACTTACCTGTATTTCAGCAGTTTGGCAAAAGATTTGAGTTCTCACTAAGATATTTGAAAAACATGTCTATTTTCTGGAACTGTGAGCGAGTTGAGCATGTTACTTCTGAGATACTCTTTTTGATACGTGTATTATGCTGTTGCGAGCTATTGTAAAATACTAGTATTGGACCCGACCTAGTGTTAGCTCGTAACTGATTTCAACCTAAGGTTAGGTTTGTTACTTACTCAGTACATGGGGTCGGTTGTACTGATACTACACTTCTGCACATTGCGTGAAGATGTCGCTTGTTGTTGTTGCTGTGCTCGATGATTGCAGGACTTGAAGATGTACCGGCGTCTCTGTTGTAGCTGCCTCCTTTGTTCGAGGTAGCCTTAGATTATAAAACTCTGTTTATGTACTTTTCAAATAGATGGTGTATTTATTTCATTGTTGTTTTGTAAACTATATTCGTATTAGTTCATGATTTGTACTACCAGTCCTTGGGGAAATGTAATAGATTTAGATAATTTATTTTGTCTAACTGACTTATTAATATTATTGAAACTGGATAGTTATTAGTTGGTTTACCTAGAGAGTTGAGTTAGGTACCATCATGACTAGCGGATTTCGGGTCGTGACAAGTTGGTATCAGAGCTCTAGGTTCATAGGTTCTACAAGTCATGAGCAAGTGTCTAATAGTGTAGCGACCCGACTGGTCATTTTGAGAATTTAAGCTTCGTTCGACGGCACATGTCCTTGAGCAGCTTCACATTGGGTATATCGACCTACGTGCATGGTGGGATTCAGTTACCGGATGATTCATAATCTAATTGGAAGAAGGATTCTAGTTTTTGGAAGCTTAAGCGGTGACATTTGACCGAAATTTGACTTTTGGGATATCGGGGTCGGAATGCGATTCAGAGAGTTGGCGTAGCTCCATTATGTCTTTTAGGACTTGTCTACAAAATTTGGCGTCGTTCCGGGTTTGTTTGATTGGTTTCGGCACGAGTTTTTGAAGTTGGAAGATCTGGAAGTTCGTAGTTCGATTCATGGTGTGATTTGTCGTTTCGGCGTTGTTTGAGGTGATTTGATACCTCTAGCAAGTCCGTGTTAGGTTATGGAACTTGTTTGTGTGTTTAGACGGGGTCCCGCGGGCCTCGAGTGTAATCCGAATGGGCTGCAGGACAATTTCTTCTATTTTTGGATTACTGGTTCTGGTGTTTGATGTTCTTCATCGCGATCGCAGTGCTCCTTTCGCAATCGCGATGCGTCTATGCTGATCACCTCAATTTCCTTCTTCACATTCGCGTAATAGTCCTTGCGATTTCATAGCTCTTTACTTTTCCCTCTTTATTTAAGGATTTGTTATAACTGGATACTGATTCGACCCTTGAGTTATTTATTTATTTCTGCAAATTACCAATCCTCAAAGTCAATTATTATGTTGAGTCATTACCTCTTGCCCTGCCGAGTCGTTAGTAAGATAGTATTTTAAAAATGAAAGAACTAACATCATGTTACCTTGTGTGACTTTAATTTAGAACCCGCTGATTATTCTATACTCACTATTTCTACTAGTTGTCATATCTTACTTCAACTGTTTTCTCAACTTAATCTTCTCAACCTGTCTGTGGTTTTATTTTAATTACAAAAGAATTGTTATTATGTTTTAAACTAATAAACTCTATATTAAATGCAATAGTTATTCGATGTTGAAATTTTAATTGAAAAACGTTATTTTCCTCACTAAATTGATTTCTAAAACCAAACCTCATATTTCTCATTGATTCCCTATTTGGTCTAGAAACTATAGATTTACTTCCCTATTTGGTCTCTCTCTCTCTCTCTCTCTATATATATATATATATATATATATATATATATATATAGAGAGAGAGAGAGAGAGATGAAATCTCTTGAACATCTTAAGTAGTAATTGGCACAGATATTATGTACCGAATGGCACGTGGATGTCGCTGTGGTAAGTGAGATGGAAAGATGTGGGCACAAGGTGCCGTGTGTGTTGAAGAGTTGTTGGAATTATTGGAATCGTGTTCTAGAAACACTTATTCGGTTGATTTGATATTGATTTCTATAGTTGAGCACATTTACACTTGGCCGTAACCCAAATATGTTGTTGTTTGATTTACCTGGTGGATTCTTGTTTCCATTCGTGTTTCCTTTTCCTCTTATCGTTACTACTGCTTGCAACTTGATATCCTTTTGGTATCGGTATTACTTTGATAGTTCTTTCTTGTTAGATTTGAGTCATATCCTACATGTTATATATATTCGGTAGTGTCTCGACCTGGCCTCATCACTACTCTACCGAGAGCTTGTTCGCCAGGATCAGCCTCAGTTTTCACAGCCACAATATCGGGACGGGTTCTTTTAGTGTGGTGATTATGGGAATATTCGGAGAGCATATCCGAGATTGTCGGTAGTCAGCCTCAGTATCAGGGTTCTCGTGCTATAGTTCCGGCACCAGCTGTCGCACCACCTGTCCAGCCAGCCAAGGGTAGGGGTCAGGTAGCCAGAGGTGGAGGCCAGCTCGCTAGAGGTGGAGGTCCAACTGTCAGAGGTCGTCACAGAGACGCGGTTCAGGGTGGTGGGGCCCAGCCCCGATTATATGCATTTCCGGCCAGTCCTGAGGCGGAGTCCTCTGATGTTGTTATCACAAGTGCCATTTTAGTTTGCAATAGAGATTCTTCAGTTCTGTTTGATCTGGGGTCTACTTACATGTGTCATCTTATTTAGCTTCATATTTGGTTGTGCCCCGCAATTCCTTGAGTGTCCCTATTTATGTGTCTACGCCCGTGGGGGATGATATTGTTGTAGATCGTGTGTATCGTTCGTGTGTGGTCGTATTGAGGGTCTTGAACCTAGTGTGGACCTTTTGCTTCTTGGTATGGTGGATTTCGATGTCATATTGGGCATGGATTGGCTGTCGCCTTATTATGTCATCTTGGACTGTCACGCCAAGATAGTTACATTATATTTGCGGGGGTTGCCCCGATTAGAGTGGAAAGGTACTCTTGGTCATTCTTACAGTAGGGTTATTTCTTATACGAAGGCTCATCGCATGGTCAAGAATGGATGTTTGGCTTATTTGGCCCATGTTCGTGATTCTAGTGCTGAGGCTTCTTCTATAGATTCAGTGCCTGTTTTTCGTGAGTTTCCCGAGGAGTTTCCTACAGACATGCCACCCGACAGGGATATTGATTTTTCAATTGATGTGCTTCGGGCACTCAGCCCATTTCTATTCCTCCATACTGGATGGCCCCACCAGAGTTGAAAGAATTGAAAGAACAGTTGCAAGACTTGCTTGATAAGGGCTTCATTAGACCTAGTGTCTCGCCCTGGGGTGCACCACATTTGTTTGTGAAGAAGAAGGATAGATCGATGAGAATGTGTATAGATTACCAACAGTTGAATAAAATCACTATCAAGAATAAGTATCCATTGCCGAGAATTGATGATTTGTTTGATCAGCTTCAGGGTGCCAGTATGTTTTCAAAGGTTGATTTGAGATCGGGCTACCATCAGTTGAAGATTAGGTCATTCGATGTACCTAAGACAGCCTTTCAAACGAGGTATGGGCACTATGAATTTCTTGTGATGTCTTTTGGCTTGACTAATGCCCCAACAGCATTTATAGACTTGATGAATCAGGTTTTCAAGCCTTATCTGGATTCCTTTGTAATTGTATTCATTGATGATACTCTAATATACTCCTGCAGTCGGGAGGAGCATGAGCAGCACCTCCGAATAGCGCTCCAGACTTTGAGGGATAGTCATTTGTATGCTAAATTTTCAAAGTGCGAGTTCTGGTTGGATCAATAGCTTTCTTGGGTCATATCGTATCAACATAGGGTATTCAGGTAGATCCTAAGAAGATAAAGGCAGTCAAGAACTGGCCTAGACCCATCTCATCCACGGAAATCAGGAGTTTCTTGGGTTTGGCGGGTTACTACCGTCATTTTGTGTAGGGGTTCTCATCTATAGCAGCCCTAATGACTCAATTGACTTAGAAAGGTTCCCTATTCAAATGGTCGGACGAGTGTGAGGCGAGCTTTCAGAAGCTCAAGACAGCCTTGACTTCAGCACCGGTGTTGGTATTGCCATCAGGTTCGAGATCTTTCACGCTATATTGTGATGCCTCCCGTGTTGGGCTCGGAGCGGTATTAATGCAGGAAGGCAGAGTGATTGCATATGCATCTCGGCAGTTGAAGTTTCATGAGAAGAATTATCTTGTCCGTGACTTAGAGTTGGCAGCCATTTTTCACACATTGAAGATTTGGAGGCACTATCTCTATGGTGTGTCGTGTGAGGTTTTCACGGATCATCGCAGTCTTTAGCATTTGTTCAAGCAAAAGGATCTTAATTTGAGGTAGATGAGATGGTTAGAATTATTGAAAGACTATGACGTCACTATATTGTATCATCCGGGGAAGGCCAATGTGGTGGTCGATGCATTGAGTATGAAGGCAGTGAGTATGGGTAGCCTTGCATTCATTCCAGTCGGTGAGAAACCGTTAGGTTCAGATATTCAGACTCTGGCCAATCAGTTCGTGAGGTTGGATATTTCGCCCAGCCGTGTTTTAGCTTGTACAGTCGCTCGGTCTTCCTTATTTGAGCGTATCAGAGATCGGTAGGATGATGACCCGCATTTGATGGTCCTTGGGGACACGGTTCGGCACGGTAGTGCCAAGAAGGTTACAGTTGGAGATGACGGTGTTTTAGGATGCAGGGCCGAGTGTGTGTGCCTAATGTATATGGGCTTCGTGAGTTGATCCTTGAGGAGGCTCACAGTACTAAGTATTCTATTCACCCTGGTGCTGCCAAGATATACCAAGACATATGACAGCATTACCGGTGGAGAAGGATGAAGAAGGATATTGTTGCTTATGTGGCTCGTTGCTTATATTGCCAACAGGTGAAGTATGAGCATCAAAGACCCGGTGGTTTGCTTCAGTAGATAGAGATTCCTGAGTGGAAGTGGGAGCGTATTACTATGGACTTCATTGTTGGGCTCCCACGGACTCAGAGGAAATTCGACGATGTTTGGGTTATTGTGGATAGACTGACTAAATCACCACATTTCATTCCGGTGGCAAGTACTTATACCTCGGAGCGGTTGTCAGAGATATATATTCGAGAGAGATCGTTCGACTTCACGGTGTGCCCGTGTCCATCATTTCTGATCAAGGTACATAGTTTACCTCGCACTTTTGGAGGGCAGTTCAGCGTGAATTGGGTCCACGGTTTGAGTTGAGCACAGCATACCATCCTCAGACGGACGGGCAGTCCTAGCGTACTATTCAGATCTTGGAGGATATGCTCCACGCCTGTGTTATTGACTTTGGAGGTTCTTGGGATCAGTTCTTGCCGTTGGCGGAGTTTGCCTACAATAATAGCTACCAGTCGAGCATTAAGATGGCTCCCTACGAGGCATTATATGGTAGACGGTGTAGATCGCCAGTTGGATGGTTTGAGCAGGGAGAGGCTCGGTTATTGGGTACAGACTTAGTTCAGGAGGCCTTGGACAAGGTCAAGATTATACAGGATTGACTTCGTACAGCTCAGTCCAGGCAAAAGAGTTATGCCGACCGTAAAGTTCATGATGTGGAATTCATGGTTGGAGAGAGGGTATAACTTTGGGTATCGCCCATGAAGGGTGTTATGAGATTTGGTAAGAAGGGCAAGTTGAGCCCTAGGTATATCGGGCCATTTGAGATTCTCGATAGAGTGGGGGAGGTAGCTTATAGACTTGCATTGCCTCCAGGGTTATCTTCAGTTCATCCGGTATTCCATGTGTCTATGCTTCGGAAATATCATGGTGACCCGTCCCACGTTTTAGATTTCAGCTCTGTCCAATTGGAAAAGGATTTGACTTATGACGAGGAGCCGGTAGCCATTCTAGATCGGCAGGTTCGTCAGTTGAGGTCAAAGAGTTACCCTTCAGTTCGAGTGCAGTGGAAAGGTCAGCCTGTTAAGGAAGCTACTTGGGAGTCCGAGTCGGACATGCAGAGTAGATATCCCCACTTGTTCGCCAGTTCAGGTACTTTTCTATGTTCGTTCGAGGACGAACGTTTGTTTTAGAGGTGGAGATTGTGATGACCCAAGGGTCATCTTATGATTTAATACACCATTCCGGGCTCATTAGCCTTACAAAGATTAATTTTATTTACCTTTATTTGCATGCGCAGTCCGAGCGTGAAACCGAAAAGCTTTTATGTGAAAATATAAGAAATAATAATTTTGAGAGTTAAAATTTAATTTTAGTTAGCTTTGGTCAACTTTTTGAGTAAACGGACCCGGACCGTGTTCCGACAGTCCCGGGACGTCCGTAGTAAAATATGGGACTTGGGCGTATGACCAGAATCGAATTCCGAGGTCCCTAGCCCGAGAAATGAATTTTTTGTTGAAAATTGTTAAACTGAAATTTATGGGAACTAAAGAAATGAATTAATGTTTGAACTTGTTAGTATCGGGCCCGTATTTTGGTTTCGGAGCCCGGTATAGGTTTATTATAATGTTTAAGTCCTATCTATGAAATTTGGTGGAAATCGGAGTTTATTTGACGTGATTCGGATGTCCGGTTGAGAAAAAAGTGAATTTGAAGTGTTCTTGAGAAAATCATGAGTTTTGATGTTAAATTCGTAGTTTTAGGTGTTATTTTTGTGATTTGATCGCACGAGCAAGTCCGTATGATATTTTTAGATTGCGTGCATGATTGGTTTGGAGCCCCGAGGGCTCGGGTGAGTTTTGGATAGGTTACGGGGTGTTTCGGACTTATAAACTTCTGCTATCATAACAGTTTTTGGTGCACTGACTCGTTCTTCTTCGCGATCGCGGAGCTTCTCCCGTGATCGCGAAGAGTAAAAATGATGGGGGTCATTTTTTTCTACGCGAACGCCAAGCACTGGGGGGATTGCCCATCCCGAACGCGATCAGGCTATCGCGAACGCGTTGGGTTATGGGCCTGGGGAAGGGGAGCCTCGAATTGTTCTTTGCAAACGCGACCATTGGGCCGCGAACGCGATGGTCATATGAAGCAAATCTTCACGAACGCATTCTATACCTCGCGAAAACGAGGGGCATTGGGTCGTAACTCATTGCGATCGCGACAGGCCCTTCGCGAACGCGATGAAGGCCTACCCAGCGATTAAAAACCGAACAATAACACAGGAATACGCCATTATTTAATATTTTCAAAACCAAGAAGACCTAGAAGAAATTTTCAATATACAAGTTCTTCCCCAAAGTGTTGGTAAACGATTCTAAACTATTTTCTTTTGATTACCCATTGTTTTTCATCATTTTTCAATCACAAATCAAGGGTTTTCATGGTATAAATTGGGGGTTTGGGTAGAATTAGGGAATTTTTTAAAATTAGAATTTAGACCATGAATTGGGGTCGGATTTCAAAACTAACTACATATTCAGGCTCGGGGGTGATTGGGTAAACGAAATTTGGTCCGAACCCCGAGTTTGGACCAAGCAGGCCCGGGGTCGGTTTTTAACTTTTTTTGGAAAAATTAAGGAAAACCATAATTTTGCATTAATGTTAGTTCCTTTAGCACTAATTAATGATATTGAACTAATTACGATTAGATATGAGTGAGTTGGAGGATGTAACGACCCGACCAGTCATTTCGTGAGATTAGCTCCATTTCTCCCATTTCTGCTTTATCATATGTTGCTTAGCCTATTTATGTTATGTTGGGTCGGTTGGTTCGGGTTCGGAGTGGTCGTGGTGAGAATTGAGACACTTAGTCTCTTAAATTAGCTTAATAGTTCAAAAAGTCAACTGGGAGTTGACTTATTGGTAAACGACCTCGGAATACGAATTTCATGACTCGGATAGCTTCGTTGGGTGATTTGGGACTTAGGAGTGTGTTCGGAATGAATTTTCGATGTCTGGTGTAGAATTAGGCTTGAATTGGCGAAAGTTAGTTTTTGGCGATTTTCGGTCGGCAGTGGAAAATAGGTTATAGGGATCGGAATGGAATTCCGACAGTTGGATCAGGTTCGTAATGTCATTTTAGATATGTATGCAGAACTTTAGGTCAATCGGACCTGTTTTGATTGGTTTCGGCATCGTTGGCGAAATTTAGAAGTTTCAAAGTTCATAGGCTTGAATTTGATGTAATTTTGGTGTTTTCGTGTTGTTTTTGGTGTTTCGAAGGCTCAACTAAGTTTGAATAATGTTATGGGGTGTGTTGGTAGGATTGGTTAAGGTCCGGGGGGCCTCGGGTGTATTTCGGATTCTCAAACGGGCACTTTTTGGCCTTAAGAAGTCTGTTGTTTTCTGGTGTTTTAGCAGCAGTGATTTCTTCACTACGATCACGTGGATTCATCCGCAATCGCGTAGAGTAAAAGAGTGGGGCAGGCATTTTTGTTCTATGCGATCGCGTGGTTAGGATTGTGATCGCATTGGTCAGGTAAAGCAGTGCGATCACGTGGGTGTTGGTGTGATTGCGTAGAGGTTCTGAGGCGCGTGTGTAGGGTGGAGAGTTGTTCTATGCGATCCCGTGTATTGGTATGCATTCGCATTGAGTTGGCTAGTCTATGCATCGCGATTGCGTGGCTAGATTCGCAATCGCACTGAAGGGATTTTAAGTGCTGGGAAGAATGTTTTAAAGCCCATTGTTGCGAAATTTTTCATCATTTTCCTCCATTGTCAAGCGGGTTGAGAGCTAATTGAGAGGGTTTGAAGAAGAAATAAGAGGGGCTCTTTTGGAGGTAAGGTTTCCAACTTCATAACTCGTTTCTATATCATTTTCTAAGTAATTAAACCAGAAAATTGTTGAAATTAAACCCAAATTTAGGGAAGAAGGGTGCATGGAATTTGGAATTTTTTTGAGGATTTGAGTGGCAATTGTGGTCCGATTTTAGTATTCTTGGTATGTATAGAATCGTGGGAGGACGAGGATTCTAGTGATATAAATTTTATCGAATTATGAGATATGGGCCCAGGGCTCGGGTTTGGCCGAATTTCGAGAATTGTGTTAAAATTTGTATTTTTCGATTGGGTGTTGTTCCGTTAGCGTATATTGATGATGCTAATCCGGTTTTGGTTAGATTCAGAGCATTTAGGAGCCAATTCAAGGGGCAAACGCATCGCGGAGTAGCTTTTGGGCTGTTTTGAGGTAAGTAACAATTGTAACTCTAAACCTAAGGGTATGACACCCTGTTATTTGATATTGTGTTGATAAATGAGGTGACGCACATGCTAGGTGATGAGCGTGGGGGAATGCACCGATAGGTATTGTGACTTGTTCCGTCCCGTAGCGACTATTAAGCCGCGTATTCGATTTGAAACCTCACGACATCCTGTCTTTTAGAAGTTTATACTTGTTATGGGTTGTGTTCCATATTTGGGGCCTTGTGCCGACCTGTTTAGAACCTCAGGGGGTACTTTTACACTATTCTACCACTATCCTGTTAGTAAATTATGAACTCAGTCATTGTTTCCTAATTGTCGTTATTTTACTGTTATCACACTTCTTTGAAAACTTGGAAAAGTATTTTGGGCTGAGTCCAAAAACTTGTTGGTTGATTTCCCAATGCACACGCAAGTGTACGTGGTCGACAAGTAAT